>SCHK01141072.1:0-11252 GCA_004124795.1 Poropuntius huangchuchieni | reverse complement strand
ATGGAAAACATGAAATCTCACTCAATCACCCCTTTAAATCAGACATTACCTGAAAGTATCATATAGTTCAGTAAGTCAAAAGTTGATTCTGTGAGCAGCCTCAATGGATTCGGTGAGTTCATTCAGTGAATGATTTGTCAGACTGATTCAAACTGGCAACTTGTGAGAGATATATATATATATAATTTTTTTTTGTTTGGAATGTTTCTTTGAAACATTCATGTTTGCATTGAAAGATCTGGCTCATAAGTTAATTGTTCGTGATTCAGACTGTAGTGCTTGTGCATTGATGTACCTGCAGTCCACAAAGAGACAACCCAGAAAAACAGCATGTTTTTTTGCCATTATTTTAAAGTGAAGACTTTATCTCATTCAAGTGGTGTAAAAACACTAGTTTGAACTGTAGAGTCTTATAAATGTATGCTTAAAGTAGGTGTTAAACGACAAGCTGACTCTTTGCTCTTTGAATAATGAAGCTGTGCAGATAGACACTTTGCATTTTATTGTGACCTGCAGTAATACAGTTGCAAACATTTCCATATTAACTTTGATAAGCTTATTGTGTAGTCATGCTATGTCATCTCATTGGTCTGTTTGCCTATGGAGCTCCTGTTCTGCAGAATACAGTAAGACTGTCTCTCCAATAAATGAAAGGCTATGTTGGAGGTTTTGAATTAAGTGTGTCTCCCCCCCGCTCAGATTTCCTGTTGCAGTCTCATGACGGAGGCTCTGCTGGTCTATAGATAGAGCTGGAGACACTGGGCTCAGTTGAGCTGCTCTGGTGAGCGGGTCAAACTGTCAGACAGCTCAACAGGTGCTGAACATAAGAATCACACACACACACACACACACAGAACCCACCCTCTCTAACCTCACCATATGTGTAAAGATTTGCTGTAAGCCTTGTTTAAAGTTGTTTGCTGTCAGGCTGCATACTTTGCAAAGTCACTGTCCGATCTGTCAATGCATATATGTATTGAAGTGTAACGTAATTAATTATTATGTAGGGTGTTGAGAAATGCAAGCAGGTCATATTGCATGTGTGTCACATGAGGAATGTGATAGTCAGAAATCATCCAGCATTTGTTTACCTGGGGTGTGAGTCTGGTGCTATGTGTGTGTTTGTGTTGATCTTAAATTAGACACTGCTGCTGAATCATGTTTGTTGTTTTTTCACCTTGTTAGAGATTAGCCATACTTCTGGGAAGACGTGAATTAGACCAACCCCATTGCTTCAGCCACAACCCCTCTCTTACAACCCGCCCTCTAAAAACATGTCAGCCAATCTGATGTCAGAAAACACAAACCCAAAGATTTTAAAAAAGCTGAAAAGCGTGGGCTGCTTTATTGCAGAGCCCAGTGTTGTCACAGAGACAGGTGTGGTTTCCCGGGACACCCTTTTCAGTGTTTTGTGTCAGGACTCTTGAATGCCTTCTTTCAAGCCGTTAAATGTTTTCCTAAACAGTCCAGTGAAGTTTAAGACGGATGCCCTCCCAGCCATGGTTTCTCTCTTCTTATATCTTGTCCACCCATGTATTATGAAGATGTTGTTTTCCAAACCATGGTTGCATGGAAAATGTGACTGTTCCCACTTTTTTTTTTTCTTATGGGTGTTTTTGGGCATTTATTTATAGGACTGTAGCGAGACAGGAAAGTTGACGGTGAAAGAGGGCCAATGGGCTTGAGACATGACTCAGGTTTGAATATGGGTCCTGTGCACCAGCTGTTCTTATATATATCATCAGCATGTGCGCTATCCACAGTTCTGACGTCCATTCATGTTATGATTGCTGACTTTTGAACCATCTGCCAGTAACAGTGGAGAAAGCAGCGAAAATGCACTTCTAAATGTACTTCTATTTCATTCCAGTTCTGTATTTTAAATATATACACAACAGTTCAAAGGGTTGGCAATTGTATTTAAAAGTTTAAAAGAACAGCATTTATCTGAAATAGAAATCTTTTGTAACATTATGTCTTTACTGTCACTTTTGATCAATTTAATGCATCCTATTTTAATAAAATTATTTATTGATGGTTCTTGGCTCATTTTGAGTTTAACAAAATAATCTGCAGTGTTTGAGTGAGTGAGTAAAAAGTCTGTTGTTAAAGGTGGTGAGTTATCTGAACGATTCACACAAGACATATGCAGATTAATGACTCCTTTTCAAAATTGCAGGTCCAAGATACCATTAAGCATCCAGACAGAGTGCTTTCTGCTCAGATTGTTTGATGCAACAGCTATTAAGCTAAATTCTCTTTCCTCTCTTGTGCAGGCGGAGGCCAGACTTGCTGCGAAGAGAGCAGCTCGTGCCGAGGCTCGGGACATCCGGATGAGAGAATTGGAGCGGCAGCAGAAAGAGGTGAGTCCTACAGAGCAGATGGGATGAGAAAAAGGCACCAACGAATAGTGCTGAAGTTGCACCAATGTGCAGTTTTCTCAAGGTCTTCATACCTCTTTCCTGTACCTCTGCCCAAATCCAGAACCACATGTTTATTATACTTATTTCAGTCCGGTCTGTTCTACATTGATCCTCTGTTCCAAAACCTAGTGTACTACCTACATAGACAGCATAGTAAGGCATTATCGGCAAACTTTCAACATGACGTCTGTTCCAAAAACTTGGCAGCATATTTGATGCAAGGTTGCATATATCCTTAATGGAGAAAGAAAATGCCAAAATGATAATGCAAAACACTACTGAGTCTCCCATATGAAGAGCACTATTAGTATGACACATGGGTTGCTGCATATTTAGCTCCAAATCCATCATATATGAGGTTCGATTTCAGTTAGGATGTAGTCTATGTGGCATTAAATGGAATGCCAGTTAACTAGGTTTCGGAACAGAGCCTCTGGATTTTGTTAAGAATATGCCTGATCTTCTACAGACCATCACCTCTTTTGTTGCAGTAAAGCAGTAGGGATTAGAGTGGCCTTTTGCGTAATGTGCTTGTCTGTTTCAAGCGTTTTTGTTGAGAAGACGAAGTACGACTGCTTTTACAAGTAGTTCCAGATTCACAACCCAGATTTAGCTAGCTGGCTAACTAAGCTTATAAGTGGAAACAGGCCTTTGACAATACAGTATGTTTTCAATGGTTGCAGCCACATGTAATGATTCAGTTATCGATGTCAGCTGTATCTGTCAGTATTTTCTGTACTTGTGCAGTTTCAGATGTTGTTCTACACTGGTTTTAAGGATATATTTGCATACTGAAGTACATACTTTCAGTATGAGTAATTGCGTGTTAATGGGTTTGTTCATCAGTGTGTTTGTTTGTGTTTTTCTCTGTAAGACATTCTCTAAAAAAGTACCAAACAATCCACTGTCTCATTGAATTGCAATAGAAGTCTTTGTGTTTGTCTTGTGGCTGTCTCTCTCTCACAGCTGTCTTACCATCAGCACTCCTCCTCTAGCAGGAAATGGGGGCAAATCCACCAATGGATGGTATGAGAAAGATTAGGCCAGTTTGGACATGCATGTACTTTCGCCTTTAACTAATAAAGAGCTTTCAGATGGGAGTGTGCTAGCTGTATTCTCATACACTCAGTTGTGTGTATGTGGCTTTCAAGCATGTTTTTAATAATACTTGTGCTCTTTTGGGTTTATAAAGGAACACTTGTGGTACTGTTGTTGTCTTTAAAAATAGTATTCTGTTACGACAGCATTGGATTCACTTTTCAGAAGAGTTTTTTGCATAAGATCTATTTGCTATAGCGTTTGTATATGTTACAGTGGTAAACTCATAAAATTGATCTCAGCATTTTAATTTTGTCAGTCTAAATGAGTATCTCTATGTGGCCTTTTTTATGGGCTGGGTGATATGTTTCTGATGTCTTTGCAATGATTTTGCTGCCAATACTAAATTATATTGTGAATATCACACTGATTTTAATGCATTTTTAAATTTTAAGATTTTTATATCATTTTTTAAAAACCCTACACTACATATTTAATGTATTTAAGTGTTTATTGAATTTTAAACAGTTTAATTTATAGTGTATTTTTATATTTTATATGCGCAAAATACATTTTTAATATAATACCTTAATAAAATTGAATCAATAAAATTAATTGAATTTTATTGTTCTTTTAGTGAATAACATTGTGTAAAATATGTATTTATTTATTTTCAGCTAGATGTTTAATGTTTAACTACTTGCATCAATAAAAGCAAATATGCAAAGCGATATTGCCCAGCCCCTATTGTCATGTTGCTGCTAGTAAGCTTGTATGCTTGCCTTGAAATTTGAACAGGTCTTATCCTGGCAGTCTGTCAGCAAGTTAAGTATGTTTAGAGTTTGTTTAGGACTGCCGGAGAAGAATAACACTAACACTAACACAGCCCAAAACATGCAGCATCTTTTGTTTAAATTCTATCTTCTTCATTCTGTTCATCTCAGGCTGATACAGAAAAGGCCCGTCATGGTCATCATTCCAGTAGCCACAGTCGACGGGTCTGTATCTCCTGATGTTGCTGTCCGTGTCTTGTCCTTTTTCCTCTCTTTTTTTTATTCTGTCTTATTTCTTTTTTCTCCTAATTTCTCATCAACAGGGATTAAATGATGATACAGCATCAGTCCGAAGTGTCGGAAGTTACAGGGTGTGTCATACTGAACTTTATGAAACTGCATTCAGACTTTATTCAATTGTGTCCAGTAAAACTTGCCCGCAAGCTAATGTCAACAAAGCTAGTGTCTTTTTTGAGACATTTGAACATTATGATAATTGTTTAATTTGAAATATTAGTATGTAACATGCAAATAGAAATATGCCAAAGCAATCAGCATATTTTTATTGATCCAGTAATCACAAACTGGAAAGTTTTAAAAGCTTGTTTATAAAAGTAGATAAGTGCATTTTACATGCTACTGGAATTTGAAAAATGTTTTCCTATTGGATTTATGCTTTTAAAGTCAAGTTCATCATCTTTACGAGACTTGAGCAGTTCTCATCACTCCAGTCGGGCTAGTTCTTCCCGGAGAAGAGACTTGGTGGTACGTCACTGTGTGTGTGTGTGTGTGTGTGTGTGTGTTTGTGTGTGTTTTCCATCTGACATTGTAGTGTGTGTATTTTGGTAACATTGTTTTCTCTTGTGTGACTGTCATGACTCTAAATTAGACTGCTGTATTATACTAACATTGTTTGCATTATTTGATTGGCTAGAAGGTTTGTCTGTGTAACACA
The DNA here is from genome assembly GCA_004124795.1 of Poropuntius huangchuchieni. Lineage (NCBI taxonomy): Eukaryota > Metazoa > Chordata > Actinopteri > Cypriniformes > Cyprinidae > Poropuntius > Poropuntius huangchuchieni. Next base: position 6,063 of record SCHK01141072.1, on the reverse strand, counting down.
TACTTTAGCTTATATAATATTGCAATGATCTAATTCTAAAGCTGATTTATTAAGACATAGAGGATTTCCATGGTCATGGTCATATTTATGAAATTCAGACCTGGAAAAGGCAATGACAGTGCAGCTAAGGAATAATATTCTGAGAGCCACATTTAATTTTATGTAGGTTACTTCAAGGTTTATGTGCATGAATATTACAGGCAGGCTTTGTGCTATTGATGACTAGCACCGTTGAGTGGTTTTCTATAAATGAAGCATAACCGCACTGACTCAGTGACTGAGGGCACTAACACAAAAAGGTCTTTGGTGTGATCTGTCGTAACGCTCCCTTATTAGCGCACATGGCATGTCTGTGGCATGGATTACTTTGTTATACAGTATATTCAGCACAGATTGTGATGGTTGTGCTGTTTTCTCTGCAGTCTGGCATCTCCAGTAGTTCCTCTTTGAAGAGCTCCCACTCCACTGTATGTATCTGTGACAGTTTACAGTTTATTCTCATTTGAGTGTCAGAAGTTCTGCATTTAAGTATTTTATATTGTTCCAGTTTGACATTTTATAAGTGCAGACGGCCAGCTCTGGGATCTTTGTTCTTTCCAGCATTGTACTATGAAAGCATAGCTTTATATATGTGTGACTAGATTCTTGGGCTACACAATTAAGCATAATAAAACTTGTGATGTAGCTTAGTGTGATGATCAAATCACAATGGCTTTGATTTAATTAAATATATGAGCTGCATGTTTCAGAGTAAAGCGCTGCACTGTTGCTTTACACATAGGCAGCTCATATTCCAGTGTTTTCAGTGTCTCAGAGCAACTCAGTTCACAGCAAATGCTGCTCTACACAAACTCACAATCTACATGAATGTTATAAGTTTGGGTCACTTATAACGTGCATTTGGGAACAAAGATTCCCAAAACTTTAAATGAGAATTGCCTATAAACAGGCTCTGGTCAACAAAAGAGAAGCTGTAGGGATTCTCTGCGGCTTTCCATCAAAACGAAATGCAATCTCTGTGGTTTGTTGGAAAATGAAGAAAATAGGACAGCCATAAATATTAGTATTACCGTTTTACATTTGTAAAATCTAATAAAAAAATATTTAAATTTTTTTTAATAGGGAACATTTTAGGGGAAAATTAATTTCTTATTTTTTATATTTTACCTTTATTAATAATAATAATAATAATAATAATAATAATAATTAAACAGCCCAACAAATAATTACATTTTAAATCACAACTTTTATACGGAAAATTGCGATTAGATTTTCTCCTCAAGTCATGCAGCCTTTTTGGTTCCAAATAAATTATTACCATTAGTAAGAGAAAGCTTTACACATTTGTGATCTTCTCTTCCAGAGCTCTGTATATAATGATCTTCACAAAAAACCTGTTGGCAGTAGCTCCAAAAAGGACCTTCTGGTCAGTACTGATCAATATCCTGAACTCAAAAGCTGCTTCATTCTTGATGCATCATGAACTTGTTCTTCCTGGTTTAGCGCATGTTATTTCAGATTTGTGACCATGATTCATATCAGATATCTGTGTTCATTTCCTATTGCTTTACACCACTTCCTTAGACTGGATTGTATCATGACCAAAGAAACTACACCAGCTTAAAGAACTCCAAACCTTCTCCCTCTACTGTCTCTACCTATACACCACGGGTTTGTCTCCTTCCTATCTGCATGTTTAATATTCTCACCCAGCAAAACTTTAAGGAAACGTCTTCAAGTCCTCCTGGAAAGTTCTTCCTTGCTAATTCTGCTAGATGATGTATGAAGTTTTAGTCAAGGTTTTTATTTCAGTATTGGTTGTTCCTTCAATGTTAAAAGCTAGTCTAGCGTCATCTGTTTGACTCTGAGGAGATATCTGACAGCCGTTGCTTGTTGTCTGACCTTCACAGGCTCCGTCCAGCAGCAGTTCTACAGGTCTGACGCGCAGCTATAGTGTGGTCAGTCAGATTTTCAGCACATCTGCCATGTGATTGGATGTGATTAATCCCAACTCTGTTTTATAAGCCTCTTTGTCATCTGTTCATTTAAAAAATCTGAGATTTGTGTTCTTAGGCCTCCATATGTGATGATGGTCTGTATGGTTCATATAGTTCGAGAGCTGTAAGTGATGCCATAGCATATTTACTAAAACAGTAATTTTATCATATCCCTGGAGCAGTGTTAGCTTAGTGGTCAGTTTTATCCCCCCCGCAGCCCTCTGAATGCAGCTGGTATTCTTCTGGTGCCAGTTCCACCCGCAGCAGCCCTGTGGTGAGCGTTGCATGTGTCCAGATCTGAAGCAGCTGCTCATGCATGTGTTCATTCTGAAACGCCAGTGTGTGCTTATCTATATTATACACTCAAATAATTCACATTTTGAAAGTAGATGTTTGCATTAATCTAACTCCACATATTGAACTTAAGATTGTAACTCTTGCATTGATTGTGTTACAAACATTAATGATACATTTTTGGCATGTTAAGGGGAGGTGTGCAGGGGTGCAATTAATTAATCAAAAATACAGTAAATGGGAACTATTATTGCAACTTAAAGTAACTGTTTTAAATTTGAATATATTTTAAAATGTAATTTATTCCTGTGATGGCAAAGCTGATTTTTCAGCATCATTAGTCTTCAGGAATCATTCTAATATTTGCTGCTTAAAAACATAATTGACAATTGTTTAAAAAGTTGTGCTGCTTAAATGTATTTTGTGGAAATAATGATGCATTTTTATTTTGGAGTTCTTTGATTAATAGAAAGTTTGAACAGCATTTATTTGAAATAGAAGTATTTTGGAACAAATTTCTTTGAGCACTTCAATGCATCCTTGCTGAATAAAAGTATTAATTTAAAAAAATAACTAATCTTACAGACCCCAAACTTTTGAATAATTGTGTGTGTATATAGAGTACCAGTATATCATAAAGACAGAGGTGGCTTTTGTTTTTTTTTGTTTTTTTTTGTTTTTTTGGACTTGTGCCGTTAAGCATCTTGGCTTGTCACAGGTCATGAACGTCTAAGCAAAAAATTAAAGCCAATATTGTAGATGTAGTATGTCCAGAAATGTGTTAAACCTTATAATTTGTCATTAAATTCAGTGCATAAACTGAAATTATGAAAAATTGGATGCATCGTTGGTATTTTGATAGTTTGGTCTCTGAAGGTGGGGCAGGAATTCTTTGTTTTGCATGTGGTGCATTTGTCTAAACATCTTAAGTAGCTATGGAATTGTTTGATGACTTACAAATGGAGTGCTATTAAAAGAGTGACTTCATTGAAATGGTTGCATGTTTTGCTTAACAATTTTGTCGATGGGTTTTGGTTTTCTTCCCTGTGCAATGTGCGTTTCTTATTTTGAATCATCCTCTTTTAAACCTTTCAGTCATCCTCTGATGACGATTCTGGCAGCACTGTGTCCCGAGGTCGACGTGGGAGAAGGGATAGTGTGGTGAGCCAGAATAGAAACTGACCGCATATCCAGTGTTCAGACAATGCAACCGTATATTCTGTTGCCATTAAAACAGTAATATATCATAAAAACTTTTCCACTTATTTTCTTTCGCTTTCTCATGTTCTCGTCTGTCTGTGTGTAGTTGTCTGATTTCTCTGATATCTCTGAAACGGCTGCTGATTATTTCAGCCGCTCTAATCGCAGAGGCAGTATTGTCTCTGATCTTGATGATCTGAGCATCCCAGACCTGGACAGTGTAAGTCAAGACATGCATGAAGTATTAACCCATGTGACATGTTGACTAAAGAACACTGGATGGTTACTTAAAGGGATAGTTCAATTATTAAATTTGGTTTACTCTGCATGGCTTGATACTATGATGTAAAAATTGCATTAAAAACAATTCAACTGTACTCGTTTATTTAATGCCTGTTTTTTGGAAGGCATATATATTATTCCTTTATAAATGCATCTAGCCTAACTGTTGTGTGTGTGTGTGTCTCTTTTGGTTTGTCAACATTTGGTTTTAAAACAGGGAATTTTGGTGAAGTCTGGCTGGAGCACTGACTCTGATGGTTTCTGGTTAAATTGTCTGAGTTACGTGGCATGATGTGTGCCTAAAACAGGCTACAAGAAGTAGCATCATACTAACCTTTTTCTTTGCCTTACTTTAGGATGAAGGCAAAACCCAGGCCATTCAAATTGCGACAAGTATATTTTTCTAAATGTAACCAATGAGACTAATGGTGTTTTCTTCTTTTTCAGCTTGATGAGAAATGTGACAAGCAGTTTACAGACACCTACAGCCGGGTAAGAGGAAGAGAGATAATTTTCCACTTCCCTGTGTTGTGAGATATTTGACACATAATTAAGACCCAAGTTTATGTTTCTCTTCTCATTAGGGGAAAGTTAGTCTTATTTTTCCATTCAGTGCTTTAAGGGTTACTCCACCCCAAAATGAAAATATTGTCTTTAATCACTTACCCCCATGTCGTTCCAAACCCATAACAGCTTTGTTTGTCTTCGGAACACATTTTAAGATATTTTAGATGAAAACCGGGAGGCTTGTGACTGTCCCATTGACTGCCAAACAATTTTCACTGTCAAGGTCCAGAAAAGTATGAAAGACATCATCAAAATACTCCATCTGCCATCAGTGGTTCAACCGCATCATTATAAAGCTACGAAAATACTTTTTGTATGGAAAGAAATCAAAAATAACAGCTTTATTCAACGATTCGGCTCTGTAACATCACCATAGCACCATTTTGGAGAGTATCCACTGGACACAAATAGCGTACACTCTTCTATGTCGGCTGCAATGGAAGGATACGCTGTTTTTGTACAAATCAAAGCATAAATACTCGTAAAAGACGTATCCTTGCATTGCGGCTGACACAGAAGGGCATACGCTATGTGCGTCCAGTGGATGCTCATGCTCTCCAAAATGGTGCTACGGTGATGTAATTGTGTTAAATTTTCTATTTTTTTAAGAATCCTAAAAATGTATATCACAGTTTTCACAAAAATATTAAACTGCGCAACTGTTTCCAACATTAATAATGATTATAAATGTTTCTTGATCAGCATATTATGATTTCTGAAGGACATTGTGACACTGAAAACTGGAGCAAAGGCTGCTGAAATTCAGTTTTGCATCACAGGAGTAAATGAAATAACCAATAACCAAGTTGCATCTGCAACTAGGGGTGTGGAATAATGAGAAAAACGTATATTTTGTCTGCGCCGATAGCCTTGTGGACAGTGCGCCAACATACAGCGTCGCCGCGCTACAGTATCAAAAAAATTTGTTTGCAATGCAGAGATGGCACAGAATCTGTATCTGAAGTGGCATTTAGATGCACTTACACAGACTATTTAATGCAGGACATGAAGGCCGTTAATCTGTAGTTAAGAATGCATAAATAATAAAAAAAATGTTGAGTACGATATTTGAAATGATTTTGGGTGAATAATGGGCGGTATACTTTTAATGTAAACCTAAAATCGCCAGTAGGTGGAAGCAAATCACTGCATGAGTGAGCCATTGAGTCATTTAGTCAATTGATTCATTCAAACAGCTGATTGTTTCAGTAACAAAACACCGCCCTTTGTTGCTCAGAGACGCAAAACAATCTGCTGTGGCTTTGTTAAAACTATTTGCACTGAAGAAATAGAACAAAAACAGGAACTTGTGTCTAAAATGTAAGTCCGTTAATACTAACTTGTATATTGGACTGTTTTATGAAATCAGTATCAGATTTGCAGTCATACTGATATTTGAAGAAAAACTGTACTCTTTGTGTGTTATTAACTTAATCAGATAATATAAATATAAAAGTCATGAGGGGGCATATTTGCTTCCTTATTTTGAATTTTGCTCCCTTATTTTGAATTCTAAATGTATTTGAATTAGTGCTGTCAAACGATTAAGTGCGATTAATTGCATCCAAAATAAAAGTTTTTGTTTACATAATATATGTGTGTGTACAGTGTTTATTCATTATTNTTGTTTACATAATATATGTGTGTGTGTGTGTGTGTGTGTACAGTGTTTATTCATTATGTATATATAAAAAATACATACATACATACAGTATATATTTTG
>SCHK01140620.1:0-11489 GCA_004124795.1 Poropuntius huangchuchieni | reverse complement strand
TCCACAGCTCACCGGGAGTATCGCAGTCGCTCAGTGCAACCTCAGGGCCAGCGGCCCCCCGTCACCAGTCGATCGGGTCCCATCCTGGACAGCCAGCACGGCTCGGCCTCTGGAGGCCCTGGGCTAGTGCAGCGCCTTTCCAACAGCCAGCTGTCCTTCAACACCTCCTCCATCGCCTCTGTCTTTTCCCAGGTGCCTCGTTTGTCCACAACAGGGCCTCTGGCTTCAGCCACAGGTCAGCATCGCTCCAGCCAGGTGTCTTCCTCCAGCTCCACACTGAGCCTGCTGTTTGGCAAGCGGAGCTTCTCCAGCGGCTTGGTCATCTCGGGCCTCTCTGCAGCTGAGGGGGGAAACACCAGCGATACGCAGTCCTCGAGCTCCGTCAACATCGTCTTGGGCCCGTCCTGTCGCTCGAGTCGCGCAACGCAGGTGAGATGATGTCTTTCAGGTGTTTTTACAATGATACACAAAACATTTTGTTGTTAAACCATTTTCAAGAAACTAAAGCTCGGAAGAATGGACCACTATTAGCCTCCAGATGGGATTTTTGTCAATTTTCACCAAATGCTAATTGCCCATTCCAAGGTTTTTATAGTTAACCTAGACATCATAAAAAGCAGAGACTAGTGAAACACTTCACTTCAAAATTATTTATAACTTAGAATAAAGGATATGTATAATTCTTCACACTCTTACATTTCAGCTTTAGCAAAATACATATATATTCAATGATCTGTCAAATAATATTAATTTGCAGTGTTCTTTAACTTCTTATTTAACTCTGAAAATGAACTCTTTTTGGACTCTTATGCCAGTGGTTGGTCGGTTGAGAAAATGTACCAAACCATTAATATTTCATATCTGCCATCCATTTGCATTTTACATGATTTTTAAATAAATAATGCACTTATGTCCCTAAAAAGGGAATTCTTTAACATATTTGTAATGAACAGTAATGAGCTAGTCTCAGTTTTATATTTTTGTTTTGATGGATTAACTTTTTATCTTATACTTCTGTTCATAAGTTTGGGGTCAGTATATATATATATATATATATATATATATATGTACAGTATGATTGTATGAAATATATGATTGTACCATATAAATGTAAAGCGATTTGGGTTTACAACAATACTCAATAAAGCACTATATAAATATTTAAATGGACTTTATAAATGCTTCATTTATTAATTCGTGACTGCTAAAAATTCAGCTTTCCCATCCCAAATTACATTTTCAAATGGATTAAAATAGAAAAGTTATTTTAAATAGTAATATTGCAAATGATTACTGGTTTTACTGCACTTTAATCAAATTAATAAGCGATGCAAGAGATTTCTTTCAAACTTTTGAGTGGTATATATAACTACATAGGTTCTGGAGTTAACTTTTCATGGTAAAGCAGTTGAGAAAATGTTTTCTTTGGCACAGTTTAACATCTTTTATTTGAAAAATGCTTTTTTTGTTGTTAATTCTGGACCCTGGATATACCTAATCAACGGGTATTTTTTCTTCCCTCTTCTTTCTCCTTTCAACCAGTTTTTCTTTTTATCATAGTCATAAATAAGTGCCTTTTACAGATTTGTGTTTAAAAGTTGTTGCTGAAATTGTTAAAAATGGTTTCTTTTCAGCAGTGGACATCAGAGGCGTACGAGAGCATAGATGCCACCTCCACCATTGCCACGGGACCCAAGGTCCACAGCACAGATAAGAGCCAAGACGACTCCACTTCAGCCTTCCACGAGGCTCCGGAGGAGAAGACCATATGAGACCACAACCACCAAATGCCTCAGCCCAGCATGATCAAACACCTGAGCCCTCAAGTAATGTACATTACAGACGTCTTTTTGTAAAACAAAACATCTGCCATGTGTAGAAATGTAAGTATCCTATTAAAGGGAAAAGAACCGCTCTTCCGAAAAAAAAGACGATCAGGCAAAAAATGTTTATGGCTAAAAATGATTTATGAGAGTGGGCAAAAGCTTGCTACTGTCCATCTCTGATATTAAATGGTGAAATCTGATGGCTACAAGTATTTCCATTTGCACCTTGAGTGCATGCACTTCATGAACACTATCACTCACAGCGGTGATTGTTTTTATAGAGCGGCAAAATGAGAACTGTTGCTGAAATAACGTAAGATCACGTGACTAAAGAAAGTGTCAGGTACGGTTACATAGTAGTTTTCTTGCACACAGCTGTTTTGAAACGTGTTGTGATCCAGATGTGTCATTGGTATATATTAACATACAAGGCCTGCAAGGATTCTGAACCGATTACTGATGCATTAAAAGGAGTGACAAGAAAAAGGTTATTTCTGTAAATCTACTAAAAACAACAACTAAAAGTTGCCATGTTCACTCTTTGGGACACGACGTGTTTGCACTTTCCTCTGATATTTTACCATTAATAAGATAAGTAATTGGCCAGAAGAAAATTGTTGTGAATTGATCTTTACATCCCTGAGTGTGGCAAGCACAATCTAAGAGTTGAAGACTCTTGAAAAGTGTGTACTATATTCATAAATTCCTCCAAGAACTAAAACGAGGATGGAGGAGTTTCATCTGGAACTATAGTTGATAAAAGCAAAATGTGCATTTTTACTATGGGAAACATGGGGCTTCCAGTATATTTATTATGTGACAGGGGTCTGTATGATGTGTTGTAATATAAATTATTTCATGGTAAGTCTAGCCCTTTAATATTATTTGCATATTACAATGCTCCCATAAACAGGGAGATCTCAAAAACTTAAAAATACACTCCCATTAACACAATTTGAATAAAAAAGTTGAAAAATAATCTGAATTTTGTCCTCATTTCATTTTTATATCTGTATACAGTATCAGTCAAAAGATGCACCATCACATGTTTTTCTCATGATCTGTTTTGATTAACAATTTGTTTTGTAAACAAATATAATTTGTGCCTATGTATGAATTTCTTTACAAAAGCAATATTTAAATGTATTTTTTCTATTTAATTTTAATTGATGAAGAATTATCATCCTTTCATTTGTGTTATTTCATAGTTTTAATGATTTTACTATTATTCAAAATGCGAAAAACATTAATAATAAATGACTAGTTGTCTCCAAGCTTTTGACTGGCACTGTATATGAATTGAATCACTTTTTTTTTTGCTTGTTTGTAAACTTGTTTTTTTTCTTTCTAGTAAAATACGNTGCGAAAAACATTAATAATAAATGACTAGTTGTCTCCAAGCGTTTGACTGGCACTGTATATGAATTTAATCACTTTTTTTTTTGCTTGTTTGTAAACTTTTTTTTTTTTTTTTTTCTAGTAACATACTTTTTTTCTATTTTATAAGACCACTTCATTTGTGAGAGCAAAACTTTACCTAACATGCTATTATAAAGTGGAGTTCACAAAACAGAGACCCATGACTTTTTGAGGAATTTGTGCCTGGACAGTTTGTCTTCATAAATCTAAGATTTTATATATGTAGTTTTGGCACATGTTAGGCAATCATTACAGAAAATATGAGAATGCCAGTACTTTCAATGCACTCTAGAGCATATAATATTGCTGCCTGGGGAATAAAGACAAAAATAGTTAAACACATTGCAACCAGAAAAAAAGAATTTAAGCAAAGCGTCAGATGTGGAGATCTTCCAAAAGGAACCATCAGAGCTCATGTGAATCCTCAGAGGGGAATGTGATAAGACTTTAGTACAGTTCTCATGCATGTGAGGTTGAAAAAGTCAATTACTTGACATGTCATTCCTGTGATATATGCGTTAAACTGCCAAACAACTATTGCTATAATATCAGGAGATATTTTTCTTTTCAACTTTGCACAGACTAAGAAGTGAACATTAAACAACTTTTCATGTTAGTGTCATAAATTGTTCCACAAATGACCGTTTTTTTGCTCTTCAGCTATTTAGTACAGTATGTTATTATGTGTTAGACAGACAGAAGCAGCACCATATTGTAAGTCACTTTATTTGATGTCTACAAATACATTTGTTCTCTGTTTTTAAAGTGTTCATGCAGGAGTACATGTGATCTGAAAGACGCCCATTGGCCTGGGCTCAATTGTTAATAAACCAGTACTGCCTTTCTTGAACGAAACTGCATCACTTTACAATAAACTAATTTCATTACTATATGTAATTTCAGTCATTTCACCAAGTTTTGAGAGTTCAGCACAGAATACCGTATAAAGAAACTTCTAATATTTCAATATATATGTCCATTTTTAAAACTCTTCAGAGAGATTCAGTGTTATTGTCTGCAGATTGCAGTACTTCTATATATACTTGTACAGTATTGTGTTAACTAAACTATTTTGAATAGCAAAAGCATGCCAAATATAAAAAATCGTTTGTTTTTTTTCTACGAGTTATTATAATTTACAAAGGCATTATAGTTTGTCCCCTGGTATTAAAAACAACAGAATTATGATTAAATACTAGATCATTTTTTAAAATAGTTTATATTAAAATAGGTGATTTATTAGGACTCGTACCATGGCACAGCTCTAAAGAACGCCTTCAGTGAAGGCCTGATCTGTGTCTGATCCGAGGAAAAACAAAACAGGCCAAGTCTGTATTCTGTAAGAAAAAAATATTGTGACAATGGGATGACAGTTTTGATATTTCATTATGTAACAGATAATAATAAGCACCAAACACTTATATAATAAGCACAACTTCAAGATGGTGATGGTTAAAAAATGATGGGGTTTTTTTTTTTTGAGCAGAGGACAAAGACAGAAGCTAAAATACTATCAGTTCACACTTATTTCCAAAGATCTTGGCTTTAACATCTTTCTGCATGTGCAAATGTCTTTTGCTTACAGCGTGCATCATGCATTCAATCCTAGAGAAGAGCACAGGCTTTAAAGACAAACATCTTCCCTTAGGATATTAACTATAAATCATAGATCATGGCCTAAACATTCAAGGCACTTCAGGGTGACTGTGATAAACTGTGATACAGAAGTCAGTTTGCCTCCAGAGTCTGAAAGATGCCATGAAATTTTAGCAGTTGATAATTCTCCATTTTTGTCATAGCATACTGTAAATGTACACAGGGCTTCTCTATATCCCTTCTAATCATTTTGAAATCGTTTGGTATTTTTAAAATATAAATATCTGACAGCTGTAACTGGCAGGTTGTTTTGTTATAATATGTAAAGTTTGTTGTACACAATGTTTTAGCAATAAAATGTTGAAATTAAATAATTCAGCATGTGAAGGTAAGTCTTAGTCAGGCTGTTTAATCATGAAAACAATTGGAATGTAATTGTGAACTGATAAAAACACACAACTATTCAGAATCCACCATGAGGCTTTAGAAACACAACAAGAAATGAACTATGAATAATGATTTTAAAGTCAGGCAACACATTTTAATGAAAAATGGTACCTGATCTCTTTCCAATTCAATGTGATAGTGAAAAATGATTTAATGAAAGAAAAGCTGATATACATGAAGCCTTCCTCCTTGCAATATTCAAATATACTGAGGGTCATTAAAATTCATAACCCTTTAAATCAATGGCATTGATGTCTTATGAATGTAAAGAGCATATTTCATGTGCTTACAATGAAGAATTGTGAAAGGCATAGCACACTTGTAATGGCGTGACTACTGAGTGCTGCTGTTAACACTTTTACAACAATTACGCAAGCACATGCTATAACAGATACTAGAATAAATGAGTGTTTTCTTTAAACAGAATATGTGTCTTTGCTTGGGCGCAAACTGTCAATCTTTTGTTTAAACCGGAAGCAAAAAGCAACATAACTAAAGGATGAGAAGTCGAATCAATGAGGCTGAGCTAAAATTCAGTCCCTAAAAAGCGCCTGGCAGTTCACCTGTGGCTCTAAACCAAGTCAAAACAATCGAAATGTGTGCAAGCTACATTGTTTTTCAAGGCTCGCTCTTCTATATTAAGCATATGGAGAGAACAGAACCAAGAGGTAGATATTCTTGTTCGTGAAAAGCGTGTTTAAAGTGCCCCAAGTAGCCCTTCAACCTTTGCAAAAAAGACTGAAGCACCCTTAAAAACAAGAATAGACACTCGCTTCATCCACAAATGATTCAATTACTTCCCTCCAGAGGCCGGAGTTTTCCATCACTTGAACAAATAAACTTAAGCATGCACAGTACCTTACATTCAATATGCACTTTACATCAATAGTGAACTGTCAACCCACAGTAGACACAACACAGATTTATTTCAGTCGTAATTGAGTAGCTTTTTCATCAAGAAGGATTTTATATATGACATATTATGTGACCGAAGAGACTAAGGAATATCAGAAAAGGGCAAATGTAAACCAGTGTTCCACCCAATTTCAGGAAAACATTCCTCAGTCACTAATTATTCCAATATGACAATTAAGATATTTGCATAGGCAATATGGGATTAGCCCTTAAATAGTACACTTCCTGAATTCTTCGTGAGTAATCAGTATATCATAATTATGCTGAAAAGAATTCAACAAACAAACAAACAAAAGAAAATGCTACTCTTCTTTGTAAACCCATCTCATTTACAGTATTAGGCTTCAAGTAGATCAAAATAAACATTTAACATTAACAACTAGATGAGAAAAAAATAACTAAGCATAACGAGAGGTAGTGGAAAACCAATGAAAACGAGTCATCGTCGTCTGTGTGGACGGCGCTTCTATAATCACATAGCACAGGCTCCACTTCATTTGCTTAGAAAAGGAGCCTTTTGGCAAGAAAGGTTATTTTTCCAAGTCATACCAAGCTGATAAAATCATTATCAACAGCTGTTAGCCATCACTGTGACAGCCGTCAAGTGAAAAACTCCTAAACTCTCTAAATCGGATAAAACACTAGCAGCAAAAATAAAGTTGAGGCATAGAAATGAAACAGATTGCTACTCTTAAAATGACGGTTCATGGTAAACGGGACCTAATGTGACATTATATAATCTGCAATCCAATTAATAATGAGTGAAAATGTCAAATACCTTCGTCTGTGAAACTTTTTAACGATAGTTTTTATTAAATGATTTCGTGTGCAGCCAAATATAGTAGCATAATACTGCACGAATTTCCATTCTTTATTTGCCTCACATTTTTTGTCAATAATAAGAACTTTTTAAATCTACCCATATCTGCTTTAAATAATCATATATTCACTCTGCTCCCTGTTCAGTAGTGACCTCCGTGATGTTGGACTTTCTGGATTACTGACATGTACGGATTGAAATAGTCATACAGTCACGGTCATTTGCATTGACATTTATCATAAAACTTACAGTAAATGTGTGTCAGTTTCCCCCCTCAAAGATAGTTTGGTACAGTAAATGTCCACATGTCATGCAGGGTCTTTCTTTTTTTTTCTTTTTAGAGCAAGACAATTTTGATTTATTGCTCATTTCTCTAATGACATGATTTTTTTCTTTTAAAACAAACAAGAAAATTCAATCATTTTGTTTTAGAAATGTTGGAAAGCCAAGCTTCCCGTGATGGTTCGCTGCTTCAGTAAGTAAACTACTAGGTAACACCTATTCGGTTTGTAAAACAACATAAATAAAGGACCTACTCACATCGGGTGATGCTCACACACACGAATACTTCAAAGAAGGATATCTATGCACTCGTAAAGTGACAAAGGTCTTCATTTTAATGTGGTAAACCTGCAGAGTGAATGGCACTTAACTCTCAGAGCACCAGTAAGAAAACCCAACAACAACACACTTAACAAACGTTCATTCATTGGCACAAGAGTTCAGGGAAAGTGACACTTTGAGGTTGGGTATGGTGACCAAAAAACGTCGGTTTAAATGCAATTCACTCTTGAATTTCTCCGCTAAAAGGTGAGAGAGTGGTTTAACACACCAGTATTTTTAATATCGTGTTCTCATGCACTGGCTGCTGCGATTGCAATAGCACATAAATGTCTAGAAAATTGAACAGCAACATTCAAGTTTGAATCCAACAACACGTTCTTGAGGGACACAGGTCTAAACCTCGAAAGGAAATCATCTTCAACGTGATGCTTCCCGCGGAGGTTCACATCATATCTGGGTTGAGTATTGCAATGTGTACATGACACAACAGAAGAAACGCATGCTGGAAAAAAGTATTATAAAAAAGACTGACTTGCTTTCGTTTTTTGTTTTTTTGTTTGTTTTTTTCCGATAACCTGCGTGAAAATGACCGCTCCTCGTTTCAAGTCGCAAAAACGCACATTTGGACTCGGAGGCAGAGAAAAGTTTCCCTGATGGATCCGACTCCTTCGCACCACCTCATCGAGCAGGTCTCGGCGATCACAGTTATTTTAAATAGACCTAGTGTAACTCTCAAAAACAAGGCATAGTGTTCACTACACTTTTGTTTAATAAAATACATTTCTTTAATGTGTAAGACAATTCGAAGCTCTTTTAAGAACCTCCAGAACGTTGGTGAGTGATTTTCAAGCAATTCTCGGTCAATCCAGCGAAGCTTACAGCCCATGACATACAGTACCTGTGCTTCTCTCTGTTAGTAACGGACTGGGAGGGGCTAGGAGGACTCACACAATAAACTGTGTCGTCACCAGCATCAGCAGCTTTTGTGCCCTTACTCAGTGTCGAGGCATTGTGATTTTTGCAGAGAGAAAGAAATGTTCATGATTCATTTAGCTGCCCAATCACAACACTAGCTAGCCCTTATGTTTCCCAGTTAAAGAACTGTCGACACGCAAAGAAAGAGTTTGGACGGCAAGACGGCGATTACGCTTCCCAGCTTCTCTTTTACAAAACAATTGGCACAGCTAATTTTCCCTTCGCTTACGAGAGCTTTACAATGTTCTCTCCCCATGACAGCATTAAAAAAAACAAAAAAAAAAACACATTGTAGTCCGGGGCTTAAATGTCAAACTGGAGTAAATTCCATAACCTTGTATCATGCAAAGGTTTTCTAGCTTAACATCTACCGCTTATCCGTTGTTTTTTGATTTTCTTTCAAAAAATTTGAATAATAATAACATTATTCAGCTGTCCTCAGATACGCGAGGCATAAAAGATGTGGAAAGGATCAGGTAGAAAGAACACAGAGAGAGAAAGAGAACATGTGAGGTAAACAGGAAGAGAGAAGAGATTTGAGGAGTCAAAAGAGACAAAACGGGTGAATGAAGTTGAAAGTAGGAAGTATGGATCTGTCAGATTTCCTACAGGTTTTTTTTTTTCTGTGTCACAGTTGCCTGAGCAGCTCATATTGGCACTTAAACAGAACTGAACTTCAGGGTCACTAGTGGATGCTCAGAATTGCTTAACTACTCACTCTTGAAATAAGAAACATCACACCTTTTGAAAGTGGCACCTTTTTTGTCACAAATGTTCTTGCTGAAACCTAGGTGTCTAAGCAGGCCCTCTTGCTGTTAAGGAGATCCCTGTAAACAGATGAGTTGAGAAATCGGGGGAAGGAGTCTCTGTGCATGAGGGTGTAGATCTGAAGCTGGGCCTCCTCATACATCGTACTGCTGGGTTCTGCCAGGCTTTGGTTGATGCCTTCCCTCACCCGTGAATCCAAGCTGACCTGCCGACCGAAAACGAACGTAAAGATCAACAACTTTACGTACACATTATAAAACGTTGCTTATGTGTATATTCTGTGTGAAATATTTCACTATATTGAATATATTGCATATTGTAATTCAGTTTTTTGTTTTGGAGACCAGGGCTATTTTTCTTAAAACATGGCAAAAAAAACTGACCATTTTGAAAATTTGTGTATAAAACATTTTTAAGAACTACTAATAACTTCAAGCTTTGTGTGAAATATTTGTATGCAAATTTATAATTTTTAATTTAGATTATAGGGTCTTTTTTTAAATGATAGAAAAACATGGATCATGGATTATAGAAAAACAACTCAGATGTGAAGTTTGAAGATACATACTTTTCATCAGATCTGAGTTGTAAATATAAAAACACCCATAAATATCACAAATTGTAAGACGGCATAAAAAAACTGACCAGCTACTAAGAGTTTTCATACTTGCAAAGATCTGCATTAGCTTAAAATATTTTTATGTGGTTTTGTAAATTTTTTATATGAATAAATAATCATTACCTTAAAGCTTTGAGTAAAATATTTACAGCAAAAACAATTTGTAGAAAAAAATGCCCCCCCCCCATGTGATGTTTCCAGCTACAGTTGTATATAGAAAAAAAAACACCCATATAAACCCATGAATATCAATAAATAAAACGTTTTTTTTTTTGTTAGGTGGCACTAACTCACTAACTATTCAGAAAAATGTTTGTGCACAAAAAATGCTAGAGAATATATTTCCTTTTGTTTATGAATGTAATATTAATATCTTATATTTTTATATTGTCATATTTAATTTACAGACATATTACAGTCACAGACGGCATCCCGTATTCTAACCTCTTTTGGCGAAAGAATGGAGACGTAGTCTTCATAAATGATCCTGGCTTTTTCATCGATAGCTGATGGGTTGGTTTCTTTCTTTAGTTCCTCACAGGCGATCCAGAACATCAGGTTTTCTTCGCTGTACTCAGACCGCAAGAACTCCCGGAAAACATCCCTCCCCTCTGGAGAGCGCATCATCATCTCAAAGCTCCGTGACCAGGCAATCACCTCATCCAGTGTGGGATGCCTTCAAATGGGAGACAATGAAAAAAGCAGGAACTACCCATATAAAATAACTTTACTTCTGCTGTCAGTAAATAAAGTGTATGGAAATTGTATTAAAAGGCACTTGATTAGAAATTAAACTGCCCCAAAGAGGATTTGGTAACAAACTGTGTGATTTTTAGATGATTTCACTCATTTTAACAGGATGTTGGGGAGGTACAGTATGAACACGAGCACTATAAAAAAGCACCAAACATCTTGTCCCTGAGCAATAATAGACATTTATAACAACTCACTGTTCCTCTGTTGCTTCTATGCTATCCATCTTTGTACATGTTTGCCTCTCTGAACGTTCCCTTCTGTCTTCATTCCTAGGGTGAGAAGAGAAGTGTTAGACACAGCAAAGTCTCTGTGGCATTTGAAACATGTTGAGTTGATCATCATCAAGGTTACGACTAAGACTAACAGCTGTTATTACAGAACATAGCCATTTGGGTGTTACATATAAAAAAAGTTTTCAATTTTTCATTCTAAAATAAAAGATGGAGTATTATATTCTTTACCAGTGATTTAAAAAAAAATTTAATGGCTCAAATACACTGTAAAATTAATTTTTCAAAGTTGTAAAATGTTATAATACTATTTCAGTCTTTCTGTTAAGAAATTTCTCATTTATTTCAATGTGCTACTTGCCGTTTCTTTGTAATTATTTGTCAAATTAACCAGCGATTTTTGAGTATACACTAAATTTTTCCACATTTTTAAAAAAAAAATAATAATAATAATAAAAAAATACAAACCTAGGGCCATTTAAACTGTAATTTACTGCCTACAGTAATTTAAAAAGTAATAATAAAAGTTACCAAACTGTTTTTATTACTTTTTT
>SCHK01140378.1:4794-16670 GCA_004124795.1 Poropuntius huangchuchieni | reverse complement strand
GTGATGCTGTGGGTTTGAGTTCAGAACAACAGAAGAGAAACAATACAAACCTTTTCAAAGTAGCTCTATGGTTCTACAAAAAAGGGGAAAAGAAATGCAGGTTATGCAGTGAAACTAAATTAGAATTTTAAAAATGACATATTTGCATTAATCTCCATTATAATTTCTATAAAAACACGTTTCATACCTGTAGGAATAAAGCATCTTCAGCTTTCATCTCCTCTACAGCTGCGATTGTGGCAGAAAGAGATGACATCTCTTTTCTCATCGTCTCAATCTTCCTCCTCAGTATCTGGCTCTTTTGCTCTTCTTCCTCTCTCAGTGCTTTTATCCTCGCTGCCTCTTCATTAGATAACAGCTGGTAAAGTTTGACAAAGTTCTCCTTAATCTGCTTCTCTGTGCATTTAGCCTGAATCTGGAATCAAAGACATTTCCAAGAAAAACAAAATGGGTAAACTATGATCTATTCACATCTTTTATAACACAAGTTTGTGCACGGTCATTTTTATTAAAAATGTGCAAGGCTTCCCGCGTCAGTTGCTTTCAGTTATTTTAGCTGTACAAAACCAGTCTGTTACTTTGTTACTAAAACCACATGATTAAATTCTGACCTTAACGCATTCTGCAGTTTGATGCAAGGTTTGTTGAAACTCCTGTAAGACTTTCAACTTCTCCCGTAAGGGTTTTAGTCGAGCTTTGAGGCTCTCCTGAAAGAAATTAGCTTAACATAAACACTAGACAAAGTTCTCTTTTACCTAATTTTTATGTCATGTATTACTGGAGATAACACCACCTGACTAGATCAGATAATGAATGAACTAACCTTAGTTTCAGTGCTGTCTGTGGATATGATTGATGCAGCATCAGCGTTGGCATCAGGTGTTGCTGTCTGGAATTCACTTTTGCAGGACACTGAATCACATGTAGCTTTTGCCTTCATCTCACTCTCCTCTGTGCTAATACATGGCTGTTCAGTGCCTCGTTTCACTGCAGCTGCCTTAAGAAGGGTGTCTACTTCAAGTTTTTCATCTTTTCTCTTATTTCCTAAAGCTGATCTTTTTTTGGCTCTCTGATATCTGCTCAAGTTTGATTGGCTGCGAGCATCCTTTACTTCCAACTTAAGTGACGGTGCCCAGTCAGGATTTTTTTCATCATGAAGGTAACTTGGTCTACCTATAATAAACGTAATACGTAGACCGTGACAATCCTTATATATTTTGTAATAAAAAAGGGGCTAGACTATCCAAGCATTTTGTTTAAGGTATGACAGCAAGAAAGCATGCAAACGATATAAATAAAGTATAGAAGAACAGGAACAAAAACGATACAAACTGCAGCTGACATAAACTTAAGCTAAATTATTTTTATGCAAGCATAATAAGAAAAACTACTTTCCACGTGCTGTGTTTGTTTACCTTGGACGAAGTGATCCGAGCACACTCTGCAGCCGTCTGAGATCTTCACGTTACTCCTGTTTATTCTGGCTAACCATGTAGCCCGTCTTCTTTCACAAAGTGCTCTAGTTTCCTCTCCTTCGCGTGTTCTCACCCGCGGTATTCTAAAAAAGCCCACTTTGGCACCACTTGACGAGCGGCTACGACACCCCCTCACAGCACACGTGATTACCATCGTATTATAAAATCTAAAACTGTTTAACTCTTGCTCTGAACTCTATTTTGCCTACCAAAATGGCGCGGGCACTGTTTGATACATCATAGGATCGCGTTGAGAAGAAAGACTAGCTGTGGTTGGTCACTTGTTAATTTAATGCACAGTGGGCGGTGCTTGGTAGGTCGTCCAAAGAAACAACAGCAAAGCCAGGATGGTTCTGTTCTAAATACAGTCATAAATGATCGTCTAAAAGTTTACGGTATCATTTTAAAAGTGTCCGTGAACTAATCATACATACATACACAGAACAGAACAGAATTTAATAATGTAATCAACAGTGATTGAACTTAAATTACAAAATAAGGAACTGGAGGCAGAGAATTCAATGCTTATTGAATGTATTTTTTCCACTTAAGCCCTCATGAACTGCATCCAAAACAAGTATCAGAGAGTGTAGCATATGGTCTTTGGCAGTAGGGTAAGTGGCCGTTTCAATTTGTTTTTACTAGGTTGATGACTTTTGTGGCACTTGATATGCGAACACACAAAAATGTAGTAATGTTTAGAAGGCTAAATTGTCTTAAAACACACTTGTATAATAGTCACACTTGTGATCTTTGCTTTGGTGTTGAAAATAAAAAGTACATTTTTGAGATACAATCTACAAATCAGCCACGATAAAGTAGTATCTGTTAATGTCTAAATATACATCATCATATCTGAAAACCAAGGAATACACAGCTATAGAGCTATACAGGCATAGTTGTTATGCCATATTACATATTTAATTTCTTTATTCCACTAGAGGGCACCAATCTGCCTGACATTCATTCAGGTTTATTATTATTTTTTCTTCAACATCGTATTAATTTAAAATAACATGAAAAACGTGTTCTTGTATTTGTATTATTTTATATAGAAATAAATGGTAGTTCAGAGGTAAATATTATTTAGTACCAAGAAAATTCTCTCAAAATACACAATAATTTAGAATAAATATTATAGAAAAAAAGTATAGCACATTTCTTTCATTAAAAATTGTATTGCTTATTGTCTTCTAATATGACCACAGAAGATCACAAGTGTGACTCCTACGTGAGGAACTCCAGAGGATAAGAACTGACAGAAGAGAAACGATACAAACCTTTTCAAAGTGGCATCATAGTTCTGTAAAAATGATTATAGAACAACACTTAAGTTGATTTTCAAAAACAACTTCTTAGCATTTGTCTCAAGTATATTGAATCTGCTGTACATAAACGGATATGCTTCATACTTGTAGGAATAAAGCATCTTCAGCTTTCAACTGCTCCTATATGGCTCTGATAGTGTCTGAAAGAGAGGAAATTTCGGTGTTCATTTTCTCAATATTCCCATTCACCGTCTGACCCTTCTGTTCTTCCTTCCTCAGTTTAGTTATCCTTACTGACTCTTCAACATGTAGAAACTGGTGAAGTTTCTCAAATACTTCTTTAATCTGCCTCTCTATGTGCTGGGCCTGAAACTAATAAAAAGTGCATTTTAGACAAATAGCCTATATGATGGTAACACTACAAATGCAAGTGTGTCTGCAGCCACTTTTAACTTGAATGAATGCTTCCAGTTATTTTAACTGTACAAAAACAGTTCATCATGCTGCTTGATACAGCAAACTATTTCATATTATATTATTATGGTAATCATAAACACTCTTGTGCCATAATTTGAACGGGGTCCGCCTACTCTTCTTCTTTGTTGTTTCACGTTGTTTCGTTACTGGAGTGGAGCATTACCGCCGCCTACTGTACACCGTATGAATCTCACATGTCGTCCTCAAGGGGGCGCTTTAAGCCGCATTCAAATCTCAAATCTTCAAGGGTTAATTTACCCAAAAATATAAATTAGCCCATGCTTTACTCACCCTCAAGGCATCCTAGGTGTATATGACTTTCTTCTTTCAGACGAATCCAATGGGAGTTATATTAAAAATTGTCCTGGCTTCTAAGATTTATAATGGCAGTGGGCGGGTGTTTTTTTTTCCAACAGTCCAATAAAGTGCATCCATCCATATTAAAACATGCCTCACATGATATTTATCCAAATAGGAAATGAAAAGAAACCAATTTGCATGTTTTATCCTTGCATTTAATCAAGGATTTAGTGACTAAACAGAAGTGTGTCTAGTCTACTTGATGGATGTTTTAATTTCCAGAATGACATTTTGGGAAAGAACAACACAATGCAATTCTTCATTTTATTAGGAAAATTAACATATGAATATAAATATGAAAAAGTAAAAATTCTAGCCTAAGAAAAAACAAATTTCTTTAATTTTATAAATACCTTAAACATAAACCTTTTGGGGAAAAAAACACGAAAAAATAACAATTAAAAATGTTCTATGAGATTTCTGATGTGCATTCAAATTGTAATAAAATAAAAAATAAAATAAGGAAACATTTATTTTTCCTGACATTTCTGATGTGTATTCAAGTTATTAAATTGGAAAAAGTTAAGTCCACCAAGACAAAGACCTTGCCTGAGGTTTAAAGTAGTTTTAAAAGCTTAGGTTTGAAGGTTATAAGATCGAGATGTGCTCATGGGGAAGGTTTTAAATGAGGGCTGCACAGCAGGGCTGTTATAACTCTGGCCTGGAAGGACATCTCTTACATCCCTGTACCTAGAACTCCATGTGCAAAATCTTTGAATGCCATTTGACCCATTGGTCTTACATCAGTTCTCCTTGAATGCATGGGGCATCTAATATATGTAAAATATTTTAATCTGAAAAAGGTGAATTTATGGACACCGTGCATTTTGCTTATCACTTAACCTGGACAGCTTATCACCTATGCCGGATAACGTCCGACAGCATTTGAACAAAACTAACTCTTCTGCCTTTAATACAGTCAAACCCCAAAGTACTTACTACATGATGTAAATGTGAACAGCAGGCTAGTCCTTTCCATCAAAGTGCTGCTTCAGCAAGTCCGTATGAACAGCACTTCATCCGACTGGCGCTCCTCAGGGATGTGTGCTGCTGCATCTCCCCTGTTATATCATGTTAATATATAGCAGTCAAGTGCAGTGTAACAACAGTGACCTGCTCCTTTCAAGCATGCTGATGATACAGCTTTGGTTGCTTGCTAGAAGGATGTAAATAGTCTATTTCCAGTATGTTGACAGCCGTGTCTTCAGGTTTGATAACAGCTCCCTACACATTAATATCACCAAGACGAAGGAGCCATGATTAGAAAGTTACGCTTGAGCTGGCAGCACAGGATGTGAAGAAGGTCACCAGCTTTAAATATCTCTGCACTATAATAGACAGTAACTTTCACAGCAGCACCGACTACATCCACAAGACGTCAAGGCAAAAAAAAAAAAAAGTTTATGTTGGAAAATTCCACTGAACAACAAAATTACATAAATCCTGGCAAAACGTTACTATAAAAGGATCACATTGTTATCACATGTTGTTTTAAGATCAGTCAGTGCAAGTTTCTTTCTGTTGAAATAGCTCAGATTTACATTTAGTCTAGGACTAGGCTTAAGCCTTGGTATATATCAGAAACTAACAGCTAATGTTAATTTATATACATTTGTACTATTTCAAGTTTATATATAAATTAATACATGTGTATAAATTAACATCATTTAATATATCATGAAGCAATATGAATTAACAGTGAACAATAGCATTTTATTAAGTTAACATTAAAGCTATAGTCCACCAAAAAACAAAAAAAAACTAAAAAACATTTGCTAAGGTATGAGTTTGTTCCTTTACTGGAGCAGATTTGGAGAATGGGTCCTCTGCAGTGAATGGGTGCCGTCAGAATGACAGTCTAAACAGCTGATAAAATCATCACAATGACTCAGAAGTAATCTAAATGACTTGCAGTCCATCAATTAATATCTAAAAAATTGAAAAGCTGCATGTTTGTATAGGGAAAAATCCATCAAGATGTTTTTACTTAAAACCGTTGCTTCCAACTAAAATGCAAGTCCTCCATCTATAATATTGCGGTGTCCAGTGAAAAGGTTGTTTTGACTGAATCAGGAGAGAAAGGTACAGATCAAGCACCGTTTACAAAGTGAAATAGTTTTTTGTTGCATTGTGTTGCTAAAACACCTTGATGTTCATTGATTAACTGTAGTCATCTGAATTTTTCTAATGCTTTTAGAAAAATTCCATAATGTCTGGACTCTCATTCTGACGGCACCCATTCAGTGCAGAGGATCCATTGATGAGCAAGTGATGCAATGTTGAAGAAACAAACTCATCTACATCTTGAATGGTCTGAGGGTGAGAAAACGTTTAGTAAATATTCATTTTTGGGTGAACTATTCCTTTAACATAGATAATAATTGCTGTAGATGTATTGTTCATTGTTAGTTCATGATACCCAATACATTAACTAAAGTTAATAATGAATTAAACTCTCCAGTAAAGTGTTGCATTGGCAGTAATTATCCTCAAATTATTGTGATGTCATTTTACTATTTTAAGTATTGTTTTTAATTTATGTCCATATGTCTATTTATGTTCAATAATTACGTAAAGTCTTTTTATGTAAAATATTTATTTATAGTATAGTCTACATGCTATTTTCAAAGACACATTTCAATCGTACAACAAATCCAAAGGATTATAAAGCATAAAATAGAATCTTTTTAGATGTCACAGTCTGTTGTAATACAGAAATAAGTGCATATATTAGATGTTGTTTTTCTCTTTTATTTAGAGAGGTGCATTCATATGCATATGATATGAAATGATTTTTTTGCTTATTCAACTGTAGTATCCAGTATGTAGCATTTTGTTCAAAAGCACAATTGAAATATTCAGTTTTAGCAACTCACCTAGAACCTAAAACTTTGTGTTTGTTTCTCAAATAAGTGTCTTATACAGACAACCCACTGTGAGAAAATTCACATCAGGCCTGACACACCTCTTCATACACACTCGTGTTGGTATTGGTGGTTTACGGGGACTCTCCATAGTTGTAATGCTTTTTATACTGTACAAACTGTATTTGCCCTACAACTAAACCTACCCCTTACAGAAAACTTTGTGCATTTTTCGATTTTCAAAAAAACACCATGTCTGTCATACCCATGTCTTTATACAAATTTGTGTCCCTGTAAACCACCCAAACCAGTGCACTCCACACACACACACACACACACACACACACACACACGTGCACAAAATTTCACCGACCAGCTTATAGTGGTTTGTGACTTTACTGTACACAGTGAGAAACAATATAAAAAGAAAAATGATTGTGCCTCTAGAGAGATCACACATCTCTCTGTGATAGCTGTTGTTCATAATACAGTAAATATTCAAATCAGGATACACAACTAGTCTCTATGCATACTCAAGAGGTAAACATTCATACATAATTCTAATTATTTTTTATAAACAATTTTTTTGCAACTGAATTTTGAAAGAAAAAAAAAAAAAAAAAGAACAAAGAAAAATAGGAGAAAAGAAATTACAGGAATAGTTTCAGATTTTTTTTCTTTTTTTATACAGTTAGACCTCTTTTTACTGTCAAACCTCTTGGTTCTGATTCTAGCTTTGTGTTTTTCCCCCTTAGAGTCAGTACATGCTGCCATAAGTGAAAACCCCTAGATCAAGAAAACCTCTAGACAAGATACAACAAATACATGTTGACTTTGGGCATTTATTTAATCATATGGTATGTTATCAAGCGGAGTTATTTGACACTCTATACTAGAATGCGAGTATACAGGCCTGTGTTCCTCTGTGAAACATGCCAGCATGTATCTGAGTCACACAGCAGTTAGAGGAGAAAAAGACAAGCATGTAACCAGTGTGTTAAGATGTCAGACTGAGAGTTAAACACATTAGAAATGTGAAAGAAGGTGAAAAGGTCTGCCTGTGGATCAAAAGTCCTAGACTATGAACATAAAAAAAAAAAAAATACAAACAAAAATGCAGTTGATTATTGTTTCAGAAGTTAACATAAAACATTTCCTTTTCTCCACAGATGAGAACAATGTAGCAAACTGTATAAAATACCCAAATTCACAAATAAGAGAGTCTCCAGTCCCATTGTCCCATTGACCCTGTGGTATTAGAGAGAATCAGCACTCTTCAGATATAAAAATAGATTTCTCATCGTTTAAAATCCCCTTAATATTTGAGAAATGGTGCTGTTCCTCTTGTAAAAGATAACAGCACCGCTCTCTGATCACCTCTGTCGACCCCTTTAGGCTTTCGTATATTTTGCATAATTTGTAATATATTTCCTTCTTGAAAATTTTGCAATTAAAACCATAAATACATACCTTACATCGGACAACAGAAAGAGGGACGGAACAAAACGCAGTAGCTTCCGAGCAAAAACGACAGTAGCTAAAATCAAACGAGGAATATTTCAGTCCGTTTCAAAAGAAGGTAGAAAAAGCAAAAAATCTCAATCGAATGTCCATGTCAAACCTAAAAAAAGAGGAAAGGACAAAACAAAAAGCATCAAGCGTTAACGAGTAAAAATAGATGGCGTGATCAAACCCAACATGGAGACAGGAAGACAGCGGTGCTACAAATATAACGCTAACATCTACACGAGACCCTGTATACCTCCATGTGGTGTGACTTTATATGCTCAGTTCACGCCTACAGATACGGCACTACAACGTCCCTCGCCGCCGGATCAATGCCCAAAAGAAGACGCACATCCTCAGACCCACTTAGCATGGACAGAACGATCATTCCGCTCACAGGAAGCCACTAACCTCATCGTGTCCTGTGTGGTATGCCAGCTTATTTAGTCCCCCGTTGGCCAGGCGGCCCAAACCATGCGCGTTTCGGATTCTCTGTGTTTACCAGATGACGCTGGAGATGCTCGTCTCTCTGGGCAGCAGCGGGAGCATGGCGTTGTTGCCGTGGTGCTCATCCAGGCTGTGCTGGCGCAGGGTCTTGTTGTTGACGGGCCGCTGGCCGTTCAGGAGGGTGAGGGGCAGGTTGCAGTAGGTGTGCTGGGGCGGCAGCGTTCCTCCGGCCGTGAAGGGCAGCTCGTAGTCGTAGCTGCGGTAGTGCGAGTGTTTCTGCCGTGCCAGCGAGTGCGAGCGGTACGAGCTCCGCAGGGACGGGCGCAGCTCGGGGTGAGCCGGCGCCAAGGCGGCGGACGTGGCCGTAGCCATGGAGATGGCCGAGACGGTCTGCAGGTCGGCGAAGGGGCCGGGCTCGCTGGCATCCAGCGCGTGATTGGTGAGGGTTTGCTGGGGGCGGCGGTACGGCATGGTGTAGCGGAGCTGCTTCCAGAAGCGCGAGCCGGGCTTGTTGCTCTGCGGGCCGTTCCAGTGCACCACGCTCAGGCATTTAATGGATTGTTTTAACTCCTCCACCTCCTGGTAGTTAATGACTCCTCGCAGATCGGCACACTCGATTAAGATCACTTTAATGTCCCCTGAAACCAGAGAGTTGCGCAGACGGGACTCCAGCTCAAATATACTCCACCCGCGACGCAGCACGTAGCTCGGGGTCAGCACGATGATCAGGCGTTTACTCATGTCTACGCAGCGGGACACGTCCTCTATGTACGCTACAGGAGATAAACGCCACAGACAAAGAAAGAATCTGTAATACCAAAATAACAGGTCGCACGAGGACTGAAAATAATGCGCAGCTGAAGACAAACGCACATTTAGGACAGAACAACCGCAGTCATTCATGAAGAACTATCTGCATGCACAATGTATGCGTGTTGTGCGCACCGTACATGTGTGCACGCGTGTTTTTGCAATCAAACAAAGCTGTACCTCTAAGAAGATGTGTGTCATCCTGGAAATGTTGACTGCTCATACCTGGACATAAACATTCGGCTTTCAGACACAGCACACATACAAAGCAAAAACACCTGACATATGATGCAAACAAACACACCGTGTCACATAAACTGGCTCTGGTGGCTTGCAATGGAAAAAAAATGGTGGTAGTATTATTATTGCCCACATTTTGGAATATTAATAAGCTTTTAAAATGATTGTTTTGCTCTACAGAAATGTAACCAAGCTATTTTCTAGTCAACATAAGGCTTTCTGGTCATATTAATGCTGATGAGGGAGTTTAATTAGATTTAATTACAAATGATTAAATTACTTTGCAGTATTAGGAAGCAAGATAAATCCAGTGCTGCTATCATGTTTATGAGCTGAAAATGTCACACTTCATTATGAATGATCGAGGTGTTTTTATTAGTTCTGTATAATTAGTGCTGTTTGTCAAATCTCTGCACAACTTTCTTTTGTGATTGTTTCTGAATCCAGTCCTAAAACTTCACAAGAATTCATTTCTCTGACTATTCATGACATTTCTGTGAACGTCATGTGCTAATGAAAATGTTTGAAACATTTAAGACAACATTTACAAACACGCTAACAAAGACATACATTCACACAAAACACACATTCGGCACGTACTGCTGGTAGGAATGAGATCTCGGTCAGGGATGAAGAGTTTGTATCCGTAATGTTTCTCCAGGACGTCAGGGAGAATCTCCAGAGCAAAGCGCTCCTCTTCCTGTAATTCCTGACCCCACTGATCCAGCTCAACCTTACTGTAGGACAGGTACGCATCGTACTCTTTATTTTCTGAGGAGAAAAGAAAGAAATGCTTAACAATATATTTTAGAAATATTACAATACTTCTGATGAAAAAAACCTCAAACAATTAGAATCAAATCTGTAATTGCTGCAGTGTCGTGCTCAATAGTTCCTGTAGGGGGAGTGTGTGTGCCGTTTACCTCCGTCTGTATCCTCTCCACCAAAGTGATGCCTGTAGCAGAGCAGCAGCTCAATCCTGTAGCACTTATACACAGACAATAACAAAGCTAACAGCAGAAGAATCGCACCTAGTCCACCAGCCAACTCCACGGTGTACATCAGCTCCACTGAGAGAGACAAAAAGGAAAGAAAAGAGAAAGAACATATTACAAATATAACACCCCCGGAATAGCATAGCATACATTTGTACTACATTTGTGAGGGAAAAACTGTAATCCTATGCAGCAGTGCGAATGACAATCAAATTAAAAAACAATAGAGAAATATAAAACTATTTTATACCATTATTCTGCATGCAATTACTTAAGTATTACCTTTGAGTCTTTGTTTTTTAAAGTGCTTCATGGGAATGGGAGCTCTTTTGCCACAATTTGCTAGTCGAGGTTGTCTTATTGGTGGAGATTTCTCTTCTGAATCATGGGTAATGTATTTTTTTCACAAGGAATTACACTGTTTAACATGATTATTTAAAAAAATAAGTTGAATTACACCACGAATCAACAACCGTGAAGCTCACAGTAGGTCTGTCTTTGAAGGTTTATAAGTTATTATTCAAAAACAAATAGGATTTTTACTTCCAGCACCCGACAGTTGCATTCTATTACAGAAACATTCTAAGCCTAGAAAACAATTTCATTAGTTTGTAACCGTGGCGTTTTTAGTTGGAAGACTGAATTCTTGAAATTTTCCGTACATGGTCACTGATCCCTATCATAGGATGCTAGGTGTGCTGGCATCTAGCTAAACTGGCAAGACTTCCTTTGTCAATGATCTTCACTAGCAAATCTACCAGCCAGATCAGCACCAAACCAGCCTGGACCAGCATGGAAATTCATGCTGCGCTAAGGACATACACAAGGGGTGAGAAATGCAAAATGACTTCAGAATGATTAAGTGCTAATGATGTTCATATTGTTCAAAGCTCCTCTGCGCTACAGCTAATGGAGGAAAACACGCAAGATACACTCAGATGCTTCAGAGAAGCTGAAAGATTGTGAAAGCGTGTGTGTTTGTGAGCTCAGCAATGAGCTGAAGGAGAGAGAGGGGGTGCATTTGAG
The DNA here is from genome assembly GCA_004124795.1 of Poropuntius huangchuchieni. Classification (NCBI taxonomy): domain Eukaryota; kingdom Metazoa; phylum Chordata; class Actinopteri; order Cypriniformes; family Cyprinidae; genus Poropuntius; species Poropuntius huangchuchieni. The sequence goes on along the minus strand of SCHK01140378.1, from coordinate 5,202 downwards.
AGATTTGGTTTGTGTGTGTGTTTGTGAGTGTGTGGCTTTGAGATTATCTGCAGAAATATGTGTGCATGGCTAAGACGAGTTGAAAGAGAGAGAGAGAGAGAGAGAGAGAAAGTGTGTGTTTATTCATTTGTGTGTGTGTGAGAACAGTTGAATGAGTTTAGAGTTGGGCTGAGAGGGAGAGAATGTGTCTGAACTGCTGAAGCCGTCTCCTCTTCTGAACTGCCATTAAAAGAGAAGATAGGATGCCTTCAAAGCAGCTCTCTCTAAAAGAGAGTGAATTTTAGATGCTGATGCATTTCCCGAAAGGAGAAAAAGAAAGAGACAGAGAAGAGGAGGGAGACACAGGAACATGCTGTGCTGTTTATGTAAAGAAACCCCACAGCAGATTAAAGGGATAGTTTACCCAAA
>SCHK01140323.1:2263-14593 GCA_004124795.1 Poropuntius huangchuchieni | reverse complement strand
AAGTTCGGCACGAGAGCGCACGCGAAAGGACAATATTTCACATGCCGTGACGTGACGCCTACGATTAATCAAGCTTTGACTTTTAATACGAGTCTTAAGTCAGGCAGGTTTTAGTCCCATATAATTCATTTTTAGGTTATTAAATTAAACGGCAAACATCATGGTGACACTGACAGCGATCGTCGCGCCTCTCGGTCGGCAGATCCACAGGCATCTGGTGAAACATGTCAGAAGCCAGCGCTGGATTCCTGCTCGGGCATGTAACTTGTCTGCATGCTCCAGCAAACTAGTTCTTAGTCAAGGTTAGTGCATCATTTGCTGTAACATTTTTGGTTTGTGTCATGGTAAAAATCCCACCACCTTGTTTTAGTTAGTGGTCTTTTTTATTTGTGTACTATTTTCACCATTATGGTTTATTGCAGATGTTGTAATATCCTTTATGACTGGGTTGATGGTTATACGGTCACAGTATGTATGTTTATTATCATCGAAAACACCTTCCTGAGTGACTTCCGGGTTTTGCGTGAAATGGAATGTTTACATGAAACACGGCGGGAAATGATCATTGCGTTGAATGTGTCTGCACGCTGCAATAGTTTATCATGTTTTGGTGGTCAATGAACCTCGAGTGTTATCATTAGGGATGTATGTACAAACCCCATCCGTTTACTTCGTGTTTCACTGTTTTTTTTTTTTCCCACAAGCCCCGCCCATGAGAGATATGGGCCATGTTTATGATGTCTGCAAAACATTCATGGAAAACGGCCTTGAAGATGCAATATAAGTCACATGAAATGGAGTATATTTCATTAAAGTAAAAATAAAACCGTTTTCCCCTCCATTACAGCTTTTTAAAAGAAACAAACTGAATTTTATCAGGGTTTTTGTGTAAGTTTGTCATTTGGTGATTTGTTTTTTTAAAGTTACTGATAATCAAACCAATCACATAGAAATTTAAATAGAGTACAAGATATGGCCTAAAACTTCTTCTTTTCTTGCTAGTTCAACACATTAAATACATAGTAAATGTCCAATGCCAAAAAAAAAGTATTTTTGCAAGAATGAGTGGTTAAAAAGGTTGCTAAACTAAGTTCTCACTCAGTGGGAGTATAACGTAGTTATTTATAAACTTATTTCATAATTCTTTGCACGCAAGAATGATCAATGTCATATTCTTGTATATTTATATAACTTTTCTACTCGTATCTTTACTGTGCGTTTAGCAGTAGCTTATATCTGTAATTTGTATTGTGTAGACTTTATCTTATCTAAACCAGATTGGCTTTATTTGTTGATAAACCAATCTTTTCTGATTTTAATTGTTTAAACCTCACATCGAAAGCCACTTCAAAGCACAAACCTGTCAAAGTTTAATAAGTGAAGGTTACATACAACTAACCTAGTTGTTAAAATGAGTAAACATTAACAAAGGAAAAAATAAAATATTTTCAGTGAATGTGGTCTGTCAGCTATGGTTTTGGGATAGAAAATAACAGAGTAAACATCCCAAATCTGTTTTATTGCAAAAGTTGGACATTTAATCAAAGACCTAGCTTAAATGAGTATGTCTTTTGATATTTTATAACAGAGTTATAGTTAGAAGAACCCATGCTGTGTTTGCTCTCCATAAAATGGGTCAGCACGGTTGTAATCCCTCTTTGCTAGACCACTTAAATAGCTGACAGGAATTATAGTAAAGGCCATTTTAATCTCATGAAAGGCAGTTGGTCGCATTCTCTGGCTGTTTTAATTCAACTCCTTTTGTAAAATCTAGAGCATGTGACCACAATCTAAGCAGTTATTGTGTAAGACGAGCTTCTAGCTGTATAAAGGAGCGCTCTTACATGTTTGCACAAGGATTGCCTTTTACATTCTCAAGGGGATGTCTATTCATAAAGGTGGCATTAAACTCTGCTGACCGTCTTCCTGTTGAGCTCTACAGTCACTTTTTCCTTGACATTCCACATGTCAGAGTTTTTTTTTTTTCTTTTTTTGAATCATCGAGTCACAGAAGGAAGCATATTTTCCTCTCGACTTTCACTTCTCTAATACGCTCCAGAAGGACGGTTCGTTGGGTTTTTGTGCTGCTTTTTGCTGCTTTTTTTCCTGTTCGGATTTTAAGCATTTGATTTCAGAACAAATGTGTAACTCAACGCATGAGGCTGCACTTTGTGCCATAAAATGTAGGTTTATGTGATCTATCTATCTATCTATTCTGTATGTTTTTGTGTCATTGATTGTAAAAACCAGCATACAGTTTTTGAAATGTTGTACTTTTTTTTTTTTTTTTAGTTTATTTTTTTAGACTTTTTAAAAAGCTGGTGTTCTGCCTGCTTAGACCACATTTTGTTGGATCATGCTTGCATTTACACATTTTTGATGGCTGAAATGCTGGCTGAAATGCTGCCTAGATCACTAGGTTTTGAACACAGCCCGTAGTTTTGTCTGTTTCCTTATTCTGACCAGTCATTTTCTTCCCAGTGCATCCGATGTGGCAGGAGCCGCTCGCCATTCCCGGTGGAGATCGCCAGTCGCCCATTGACATTGTGGTGCGTAAAAGCGTCTTTGATTCACAGCTCAGACCTCTAAAGGTACAATATGACCCAAGGACCTGTCAGCAGATCTGGAATAATGGCTACTCTTTTCTGGTTGAGTACGACGACACAACTGACAAATCCAGTAAGTTCTCTTCATTGTCTTAATAACCATAGTTGTGACGACAAATCTTCTGAAAGAGGAAGATCCCATATTAACTGATTCTGGTTTTACAGTAACCTAGTTAAACTAGGAACTATATTATTTTGGTGGAGATGAGCATGGTACATTTTTTTTTTTAAGGAAAAACTATATTTATGTTAGCTTTGTCCAAGTAGGAATTTCCAATGGTTTTAACTGTTACTAAGAACACAAGAAAACATTTTGTTTTCAATTGTATTGTTGTCTAATAACTCTGTGGTGTGAGAAATCTCTAAACTCACATGAATCTCTTTTAGCTGTGAAAGGAGGACCTCTGGAGGATCAGTTCAGGCTGTGTCAGTTTCATTTTCACTGGGGGGAGAACAACACTTGGGGCTCTGAACACTCCATAGACCGCCGCCTTTACCCTGCTGAGGTATTTTTAGTACTTATGTAACAATGAAGAACACAAAATCTCTCCATTGCTTACTTAGTAATCTTTTTGAGCCATCTGTATGTCATTTTTACTATAAGGAAGTATCTCTCTCTTACGACACAGACAGAGCTTCTCAGTAACAGAGGGCGGAGACTTTACTGTTAGGAACGACCTGTTGTTTCTATTGTAAGATAGTCGCCTTGATGAATATGTGGCACTAACCCAAGACAAGTACACTGTACTGCTTTAACTCAGAGCCAATTACATAAGGAGACATGTGTGAGTGACTTTACTGTGCCAAAAAGCCAAGTTTGTCTTTGTTAGCGCTGGTGAGAATGTGACCTTCTGACTGCTCTCAGCTCTCCTTTAGCTCTACTGATTTGTCTCTGAGTGTGTTTGTGTGTGTGAGAGACATCTCAGATTTCAGTCCTGTAAATGTATCCTGTATTGCGTAAAGTGCTTTCATTCCCGCCTCCTTGGTTATATCTAATCATTCCAGAATGAATGGGGTTCTGTCCATTTGTACGAGTGTTGGTTTAAACTATTGCGGTACGTCAAAAGCACAAAACCTAGCTATGTTCAGCTGCAGGATTGTGTAACAGGACGAACAACTGTAGTAACCTGAACTAAATGAAAGGCATCATGGGAAATGTGCTCTTTAGTTCAATTCATATCGTCATGGGTGTGTACCTTTCTGTTTCTTCGCAGCTCCATCTTGTTCACTGGAACTCTGATAAGTACAGTTTGTTTGAGGAGGCTGTTATTGAGGAGAATGGGCTAGCTGTTATTGCGGTTTTTCTGAAGGTACTGATGTGTGTAATTATTATCAAACTTATTTTTCCTAGATATTTAAACTTGGAAAGCTTTTGTAATTGCAAAAAAAAGTGAATTTGATTGGTGTTTTTCACAGATTGGAAAGAGACATGAGGGATTGCAGAAACTGGTGGATGCCTTGCCTGCAGTCAGGCACAAGGTAAGGCATTAAACATTTATGTTTTGTACACACTGAGATTCGGCTTTGTTGAGAGATTAGGAACCTCAAAGCGTGATATTTTGGAAACAGTGGGATGAGGGATAAACTTGTTGCATACATTTTGTTTGACAATTTCACAGTATATAATATCCTCATCCTTTTCCATCCAGGATAGCGTGGTAGAGTTCACCAAGTTTGACGCTGGATGTCTCCTTCCGGAGAACATCAATGACTATTGGACATATGCAGGTTCTCTGACCACTCCTCCTCTCACTGAGGCAGTGACATGGATTGTGATGAAACAGCACATTGAAGTCAGTCATGATCAGGTAGGAGGCTGGGGAATGTGACACAGCAAAATAAGAGGTTATTTTTTCCCTGATAGCAAATTTAACAGTACAACTGCCCAACTGATCTTATTAGTATAGCTTAGCTAGAAAAACATTTTTGCAAATGAGTTCACCCAAAAATCACCCTCATGTCATTCCAAACCCGTAAGACAGTTGTTCATCATCAGAACACTAATTAAGATATTTTTGATGAAATCCGAGAGCTTTCTGGCCCTCCATAGACAGCAACGCAACTACCACTTTCAAGGACCAGAAAAGCAGTAGGGACATTGTTAAAACAGTCCATGTGAAATCAGTGGTTCAACCGTAATTTTAGAAAGCTACATATGAGCATAGAAAACAAAAAATAACGACTTTATTCAACAATTTCTTCTCCGCTGTGTCAGTATTCGACACACGTTCACGACAGTACCACAACAAATAAATTCATTATTTAGTTGAATTATTTTAACAGTGTCCTTACTAGGGACGTCACGCTGCCAAGAATCTAGTAGTCGGTACCAATACCACTGAAAGTACACGGTACTTGATACCAAGTTGATACCAAAGGAAAATAATCCACGGACGGATACACAACGAATTAACAAGCTGTGAGCTGTCAAGACAGTTATGTGTGTGCATGATCATGCACAGCGCTCTTGCTTTAAGAGCTGCGCACTCATTTAAATCTCACATAATCATATTCATTGCAGGGTTTGCTGGATTATTGCATTTTTACAGCTTACTTTTCAATGCTAAGGAATTTGAGTTCTGAATGTATATGACCCTTTTAAAATCAGCTGATGAATGCCATAGATTCATGCTTTGAGACGCCCCTCACACTGGCTATTTTAACTCTGCTGGGAGTCTGTTTGTTATTCCGACATCATGTTCCACTGCTCCATGGTAACCTGGGAAATGGAACGGAAAAGTTAATCTGGCTGACTACTGAAATCTGTTTTCTCTGTTCTCTCCATCTTCTATATACAAGTTTCCCTTTTATTCTTTGCTCTCATTCTAAATGCCTTTATTTGAATTTGTTCCCCATTTTTACATCTGCTTTTTTTGTTTGTTTTTTCTCAGTTGGCAGTGTTTCGAAGCTTGCTGTTCACAGCGGCAGAAGAGCAGGTGCAGAGAAGTATGGTCAACAACTTCCGCGTTCAGCAGGCTTTGAAGGGACGGACTGTCCGTTCTTCTTTCACTCCCTTCCTCCAAGATGCTCCCTCTATGAAGTAGCAACAAAACGCAGTGACCTAATTCACATCTTAACCTCCAAAACAAGCACAGACTCATCAGTCACTCTTTACTGTGGACTTCTGATATCCATAATGTCTTAACTGGATTTTTAAAAGCATTTTTCACAATTTTGCCTACCAGGCATTTAGGTATTGATTGGAGAGATTCCATTGAAAGGGATTAACAAAGATGTAGCTCAGTTATCGAAGGGCCTGTTTATTCAAAAGGTTCATGCAATTCTTTATCATTTTGCTGTATTTGTACAAGTTTTGAAAATAATACTAGAATAATTTCAGTATGAAACACGCACATTTCCTTTTAGTATAGTAGCAATGGGTGTCCACTTTTGAGGACAAACAGCCCCCTCTTGTGGATAACTGACAGAATTCAGATGGGGGGGGGGTATTCAGTAGTTTTAGTTTAGTGGTACACTTACCTTGTTTGCTGCGAGGGAATTTCTTTTATGCATGAAACTGCACAATGCCTTTCACTTTTGATTGGTTTTTCGATGTTAAATAATCGTAAGTATTTTCAGTAGATCTAATAAACATGTATAGAGAAAATTGTAAATATTTTAAGGCTACATTCAAATATCGCAGTATAAATAAGACTAGAAATATAGTCTTTATGAAAGGTGCACTAGATATTTAGAGGTGTGAAAGGAAGAGGCGTAGATTAATGCGCACAACTGTTTAGTAAAGATGCATTACTGCACTTGCTGTGTACTTCAGATTTGTATCGAATAGATTATGATCACTAGTGCCTTTTTCATTGTACTCGGTTATCTGATCAACTGCACAAGTGGTTGGCCATAATTGCCTTTCGGCAAAACGTGTGCCTCCAGTTTAAGTCTCTTATAGTCATAGTTGTTCTCATCCATTAAGCTCATGATCATAATTGTTAATCTGTGGATCTTTAAAGTGTATTTAGTGTCACTGATTTTAAAAATAATAACTCTTTATGTAAGAATGTCTTGTAAAATGTCTCTTTCCACTCTATGTCATGAAATACCTTTAAGAGAGGGACCTCCATTTTCGAGCATGTGTGCTTAATTTAATTTCTCCACTAGAGGCACACATGAGACCAGGCACAATGTAGAAATGAGATCTACAGTAAGACCAATTGATTGTTATAGATTAATCGTGGTGCATTCCGTTTTCCTTTAAACATGCTGTAAATGGCAATAAGAATGAAACCGTTCAAATGAGATTGTTTGAAACGTCCAGGACCTGTAGTATTATTTACCTGTAAATGAACTGTGCATTTACATCATGGGGAGTTTTTTATATTTAGAAGATGGTTGAGAAGTAACGTCAATGTTCAGTTGTTTCAGGGAGGTGCAGAAACAGCAGAAGTTCAGCGTGCAGATTTACAATTGCCAAGAGGCGCTGGTCTCTTTGTGATGGCTGAATAACAATGTTCTTGTATAAACTGTCCCTAAAGTGGCCTCTCGTTTGAATGGGCCACCTGGTTTCCTCCCTTTTGGGTTCATGGTTGAAATTCAGAGTGATACTAACTAGACTGGAAAGCTGGATTTGCACTGTACAAACACTAGGTTACATGAAGACTGGGATCCATTCCCTACACTGCCCAAGTCTTTAGCTGCTCTCAGAGTAGTGAATAATCGTTCACATCAGGAGGCCCTGGAACAATGCTTTCTCACTGAAGCAGAGCTTGTGAAGACACCTTTTGTGGTTTGAATTTGAATTATGCAGTGGATGAATTATAGTTTGAGGTTTTGTGACATTCTGACTCTTTTTGCTGTAATCCCTCCATACACTTCTGGAAGGATTTGCCTCTGTTTTGTACTTTTTAAGTAGCTTGAGGCCTTCCATTTTTTCAAGGGAAATTAATAATCAGAGTTTAACACTAAAAGTAGTTTTGTTTTAAAGACAGCCTCATCTCTCACTTATCTTAAGTCATTTACATAACTGTCACTTATGCTGCCTATTATAAATTTTATGATGCAAATGATTGCTAAACTTTGTTAATATATATATATATTTTTTGTATTGCATGCAAACGCTGTATTTTATTCATTTGATTTGTGGGATTTTTGTAGGAACCTGAGGTCTTTTTACCATTTTTGGTTGATTTAGTTTTGTTTTACTTTTGGGCGGACACAAGCATGTGCCCTAGGGATTTAAGCAGGAAGAGGGTGGTGCCGGAGGTTTATGGAGGCCCCATCCCAGCAAGTGTTGTTGCACCAGGTGCTAGTTAGGTCCGGATCAGCTGCACTAAAAAGAGCATGTTTTGGCGGACTAAGCAGAGGGGGAGCCTACAAACCCAGAGGTGAACATCAACAAATGCACAATGTAACGTCTCATTCATGCTGTCTGACATGTTGTGTATTAACATTTTAATGTTTAAAAATTAAAAAAAAAAAAAAAAAAAATTTTGAGCTACGTGTTTATTGGTGGACTGGGAAATCACTCTTTTAGATTTAAACCCTTAATTGAAATTTAATTCATAGCGTAACATTAATTATGTAGTTATGTATTTTTTTTTAGCTGCACTGTTAATTTAAAGGCTAAAAAAGTTATGTCTACTTTTATTATTTTATTTTATTGCAAACATTGTTAACAGGTACCTTTTTCCACTGTTAACTTGTCAAAGGTGCTTTGAGTACTAATTTTTGATAACCATAGTCAATCTATATTGTTCTTCTCTTAAGAGTAAAGAAGATTCCAGGAAATTAACCCGAAACAGTGGAGAGCAAGTTTCACATCAGTTGGAGCTAGACAGCACCTTAAAAAACAAGAGACATAAAATAAGGCCAGGGTGTGGGTGTTTAGAAAGGCTGGGGAACCTGGATTGAGTTTTGTCTCAAACTTGGTTCAAAAAGATTCCATTCCATGTTTGTTGTTCTTGGCTGCATGAGTTATAAAATGGGACGAGACACTGGGTTTTTGCATATCCCAAACACACCATGGTTTCCCATCATTGTGTGAGAGCATTTGGGAACATGCTCTTTGAGCTCTACAGGAAAAACAAACTATAGGTGAATTGATTAAAAAAGCAGCAGATCAAGACGACTTCTTTGGAAAACGCTGGAGACGGTCACAGTTGTGATCAATTAAAACAAGTTATGCAACTCTGGAGTATCTCAAGGGATAGTGGACACTGATGTCTTCTGTGGTCTCTTTAGGCATCGCTAATTGAATAGAAGTCACAGATGAAAGCTGCTAATATCAGGCTGCTTCCTCTACTATGGTTTTGTTCTTCAGTGTTTTTGCAGGTTATTCTTAGACAAAAAGAAAACTCCATTCAGTCCTATTTTCTTTCTATAAACAGGAACCTATGGCTTAAAGATGTTTCTCAGAACTCCGATTCAGTTGCTTTCCTCTTTAGATCAAACAAACTGGGGAAAAAAAGATGTACGTGTAAAAATGTACATTAAATCTTGTCCAAAACCTGACAGGCCCTCCAAAGTTTCACTTGCAGAGGAGAGCTGATTGTTTTCTACTTTTAATGATAACCAGCCCTTGTGGTACCAGGGAACTGAGACACCTACACCCCTCTTTCCTATAGAGAAAGAAAACTGAACTCTTAAATATCAGGGCACAACACAGCAGCAACCATGACTTATTAAATAAAAAGTCACCTGCTGTCTCATTTATCTTTAAGCTGAGCAAACATACACCATTAATAAAATTGAACTCTCGTGATGGGGAGGCTAATGTAAAACATTTGTAAATGAGAGCACGTGCAATGAGAATGCAGGTGGCAGGTTTTTTTTCAAACATGCCTTGATGAATAACCTTGAAACAGGTCGTGAAGTTCATGCGTATTAGTGCAACACACTTGCCCCCTGCAGATTATTCTCTCCAGGTCTTCAGAGATTGATACCTTGTAGGCATGTGACATGTAAGTCTTTCTCTTTGAAACACAAAAGCTTTTGGATGAAATTTAAGTTGTTGTTTTGATTAATTTGAGAACCAATATCTTCAAAGCCCACGGGGATGTGACATTTGTGATGTTTCAAGGGCCTTTACCTGAAAACAGGAAATTAGCAGGGACAACTTTGTTATTTTTTCATATGTTTCTTCAGACATTATGATCAATGGAATTTGAGTCGAAAGAATTTTCAAAAGCTGAAACGACAAGTTATGGTAATTCATGTCTAGCCAAGGATTATATTCTAGATATTTAAAATAGAAAATGTCAGACTAATTAGAAAAACTTTCCCAACCAGGTCACAAATGCATAGAAATTCAAGCTGGAATGGTGGAACTGCAGGGGGTTTGTAAGATTGTGCTAGAAATGCTAATAGCAAATGAAAATAAAAATGTGTAAATGTTAAACCAAAATTATTTTTCAGAATATTCTAGTATTGTACTTGCTTTCTAAAGCCTTCAAAGTATAGATTTTCATACTATTCAAAATATTTATATCAAGAGAAATAATTTAACCACATTGTCATAAGCTTGTAGCCTACACTGTAAAATCTGTGAACTTTATTTGTAAAAAAAATTAGCAGTGGTGGTTGCCTGAACTTTATCGTAAAAAAAAGAAAGAAAGGAGGAAACGCTTTAGGTTTTACAAATTAAACTTAAACTTTAAAAAATCATTACATTAACTGATTATGTTAATTCACAAACTTACCAAAACAGTCTAAGATCTGATTTGATCAGCCATGTGATGAATGAAAGATCTTTTCCACAAGCTGAGGTAAATATTAGGCTATTAAATATTTCACTGAAACTGTAAACTGAAAATTTTACCTTGTATAAAGGAACTTAATGTTAACCATGATACATTTTTACAGTATAGCATTTTACCTGATAAAACTGATATTAGTTAAATTATTGTATTTATTTAAATGTGTTCAACTGAACAGAAAAATTAGGAAAAGCCCTGCTGTAATAGGAATTTCTTCCATGAAAGGATACTCTAGAGGGCGATATTAACCTCGACTGTTAACGGAGGAGGAGGAGGAAAGAGGCAGGCCGAATCAGGAGATGCTTTTGTGTTTCTACAACGTTGACACACTTCAGAAACCACGTTTCTGTGAGTCAGAGCGGACTCCACGGTACCACCGAGCATCAGCCAAGCCCAGTCTGGGGGAGCTGAACTGGTCTTTTCCACACATTTAACAGAGCAAAACAAAGCGTCTGGCTTTGTTTGACAAGAGCGAGCAATGTCAGGGTTGAAGAAACGGAGTTCAAATTCATCCGCGGACAGGGATGAAGACGACAAGCAAGTGATGGAGAAGATGCTCTCCAGCAGAGGTGGGAATGGCAACATGAGCCGACCAGGAGACGGCACGCCTGAAAGCCCCAGCGCAGACATTACCTCTGCGGATGGAGAAGAGACAGTCGTGCTGAAAAGAACTATAACTCTCGTCAACGGCGTGGCCATTATTGTAGGCACCATTATTGGCTCTGGCATCTTCGTTACACCGACGGGAGTGGTGAAAGAAGCCGGTTCAGTCGGGTTGTCGCTGGTCGTGTGGGCTATATGCGGCGTCTTCTCCACTATAGGCGCTCTGTGCTACGCCGAACTGGGGACCACCATCACCAAATCTGGGGGTGACTACGCTTACATCCTTGAAGTTTACGGCTCCCTGCCTGCGTTTCTGAAACTCTGGATCGAGCTTCTCATCATAAGGCCGTCCTCGCAGTATATTGTCGCCTATGTTTTCGCTACATACCTCCTGAAGCCGATCTTTCCCGTCTGTCCCGTTCCTGAAACAGGGGCTAAGCTGATCGCCTGCATGTGTATCCGTAAGTAACCTGTTACCTACCTCGCTAGGTGACATAAAAGTGCGTTTTACTCATTTATTCCGCATATGAACTATGTGACTGAGGGCTCAAGTCACTCTTTATCGTAAATCTCCTCAGTTCAACGGTTCTGACGTTAGAATTTACCTCAGCTGTCATCTCGCGTGCCATTCGCGCGCTTCATCCTTACACACGCGTTCAAGTCTCTTCATGTACGATATGTTTCTCACTAAATTATAAATCTAAACGATTTTAACTACATATGTGACAGAAAATGTGTAATTAGAGACAGAAACACCATGTGTTCACACTACTACCGCGTGTGTAGCCTACATGAGGAAATGAGTATGTTGAAAAGGTGCAGAGAAATTTCATCATCTATGTTAGTGCGGAGGAAGTGGCACGCCGCACGCACTACTACATCACCCTGGCGGGCTTTATGCAAATTAATTTCATTGTTAGTATTATTAACACACAGTGTTGGGAAGTAACTAGTTACTAAATTAAGTAATTTAATTACAAAATAAATATAATTGTAATCAGTTACAGTTATTGAAAAGAAATGTGTACTTAAATTACAATTAGTTTTGAAAATGTTAACAATTAAACAGGGTTACATCTGTTTTTTCAAACACACACACACACACACACACACAGATTTAATGGATTTCTTTCATAAATTGCAGTGACTGCTCTAAAATATGAGACACTAATGTTTCAGGAGTTTAGTACACAGAATAGGACACATAATTATTCAATAATTGTTTTATTTCCTATTTGGGTTCATGTATGTGATTTATTTTTTAAGATTAAGTGTTTTTTCCAAGCCATTGTTAGATGCCAGTGTTTCCTGTCATAACTATGCAAGATTTGATTTCAAAAACATTACCATAGCTATTAATATCTTGTTTTGGTTGTAAATTTTTATTTAACCTCATAATGATCTCAAAGTAAGTC
>SCHK01140293.1:0-13645 GCA_004124795.1 Poropuntius huangchuchieni | reverse complement strand
TGAAATGCCTTAAACTGAAAATTGAGCGTTTAATCTTGTCAATATACATTACTGACACTCTATTCTATTATTTGATACTGTTCAGTGTTTTGACACAATCTGTATTGTTAAAAGCGCTATATAAATAAAGGTGATTGATTGATTGATTGAGGCATGTAAAAGCCACTTTTCATAATCTGATCAAATCCTGATGGACATAATCGAGTCTCATCCTATATTTTTTTTCCTCACTGAATACCTGTTTCACTGAATATCTGTTTTCAACACATTATGAAGTAAAATAGACTGTGAATTGTAATTCATTTTACTAAACATCTTAAAAAGATCTTTTGTAAAGATGGTTACAAAAAAAAAAAAAATAGGCACACCTGAGATACTGAAATATACTGTACCTCTTTGGTCACTCTCTTCCAGTTGAGCTTAAAAATGACTGCAATGAAAAAACTGGACTGCACACATACACAAATGAGAAGTCCCAGCCAAAAGCCTGTGAAAGCAAGAGAGGACATTGCTGTAGGACAGCTGTTATCTCATTACAGAAATGTTTTAATGAATGCTGTTCTGGGTGCTCGAGATGCATTAATGCAATTCTGCAGGGACCTGTACTGCGTCCACTGATGTTCTCTGCGTGCTTCAACCCAATGAAATTATGATTTAGAAACCAGATGCTAACATGGTGACCACAGAAGATGACAAGGTCACAGAATATCAATGAGCACAATGAGTGACAATTTATTTGAATTGTTAATAAGATCACAGCATGAAAAAATGAAGGAAAACAAACCAACAACGTCTAATTTCGCAGCAAACATGAGCGAGGTGCCAAGTGGAAGTCCAATGCAGTAATACCCAAAAAAATTAGCTACGGCTGCAATCTTCTGCTGCCCAGAACCCAACAGAATACCCATGCTGACACACTTGAGGACAGAACAAAAGAATACATTTAGATATGTACATTTTTGCATTTACAAACAGCCTTCCAGTTGAGCTAAACATTTAACCAAGGAGCAAAACTTACATAAGATTTTTTATAGAAAATATATTGTTAGAAAAATAACTCACCAATGGGATGAGAAAAAACTAACTTCATTTAAGATATATTCTCCATTATTCATTATATATGTTTTGTTTACTGTATATATTTATTGCCAAAAAAAAAACATTGTTAGCAAATTTCACTGAAACAAAGAACAGTTATCCCTAAAATGAACATTTTGTCATCATTTACTCACCTTCATGTTGTTCTAAAACTGTATTAGTTTCTTTCCTATGTTTAACACAGAAAAAGATATTTTTGAAGAATTTTGAAAAACCAAACTGTTGCTCGTCCCCATTCATACTATGTAAGTCAATGGTGACCATCAACTGTTTGATTACCAGCATTCTTTAAAATATCTTCTTTTATGTTCAACATAAGAAAGAAACTCAGACAGGTCTGGAAGGACACAAGGGTGAGTAAATTATGACAAAAATTTCATTTTTGAGTGAACTATCCCTTTAAAAATTACGTTCAAGGTAGAAAGACTGAAATATTATTTTCTTTTCTTTTATATACACTTTTTTAACTTTAAAACAAAAGTACTGATTTTAGATTACAGATTTTTTTTTTTTTTTTTTTTACTTTTTTTCGAAAAACAACAACAGTGCATTTGGAAAACACAGCCATCTAAAACCATGCATAAAAATAAATCACTTGTCAGTTCTTCTGAAAAAAATAATAATAATAGCAATGTAAAGTACTCACAACAAGACCATCAAAGAACTGAAGCACACAATACACGTTCAAGAGTTTGGAGACGAGCGCCACGATATGCCTACAAAATAAGACACAATCACCAGTACAGTACTGTTTAAAGAACATCATTACTGCAAGTCTGATTTGCAAAACAAATATCATACCCGTCTGATGTAAATAAGAAACCAATCACAGTTTTTGTCGATACAAGCACAAGACCTTGCAAAACAGCCAAGGCAGCTGCATCCAAAAGATAAAGGAAAAGAAAAAGGACATGTCAGACATGAGCAGACAGCGAAAGATGAATGTGTCTCAAAGGAATATGACTGTTTGTAAACCTGCGCAGGTGAGGGACACCTTGCTGGTGCGGATGGCTCCGGCTGTATCTCCTGCTCCGAGTGCATTACCCACACGTACACACGCTGCACCTTGAATCCCTAATGGAAACTGGCATGCCAGGAAAATACATTACTGTTCAAAGGTAATGTTAATTTTTTTGAATGTTTTTTATGCTCACCAAAGACACTTTTTTATTAAAAATACAGTAAAATATTATTATAATTTAAAATCACTCTTCTATGTTTATATATTTTTATAAAATGTCATTTATTCCTGTGTTGATAAAGCCAAATTTTCAGCAGCCATTACTCCAGTCTACTGTGTCACATGATCCTTCAGAAATCATTCTAATATGCTGACTGATTTGATTCTCAAGAAACATTTCTTGTTGACCCCAAACTTTTGAACTGTAGTATATGTGTAAACCTAGTTGTTCATAATTTATGAGTTCTCTAATAAATTTTATATATTAGAATGTATCAAGTAAATCATTGTTTGACAAGGGACATAGTGGGAAAACGGAAGCATCTGTTATATTCCTTCAGGAACTTTATAATTGGGTAAATATCAGGGCTTAAATTACCATGTAGTTTATAAAAGCCAGCATAATGACTGCATGTTGAGCTGCCAGATCCAACTCTCCTAGTATGCCTGAAAGACACGGACATAAGGGAATGCGTTTGACAGTATGATAATGTTACATTAAAGTGGCTTCTCTCTGTGCTAAAGCTTTTACACAAGTATTTTCTATTTTCCTGAAGCAATCACGCGTGAAAAATCATCTGAGGCTAAAATTAATAACGTTAAAGCTCATTAAGCACTACATCCAAACAGACATTTTAATTGGAGGTCATTCTTCATGTCTAGGCCTAGTAAAATGCATAATTCGATTTCATGTTACAGGCAGCGGTTTGTGTGTATTGTCACAAAGGTTTGTTTTTGACTTTAATCTATAGAAAGCACCTGCTAAGAATCCTCCAGCCTCATAAATCCACCACTCAAAGCAAAGCATCATGGTACTAGGGATTGCCAGTTTCATATATCCATCCCACTCCTGCAGTGAGTCACATGACCAGCCTGTGGAGAGCAGAGAAAGATATTTTAAGCATTCATTTAAACAATACAGTAAGTTTGTCTGGTTTATCTGTAAGTTTAACTAGCTCACCTCCCCATGTTTCAACGTGGAGCTTCTTCCAGCGAATATATAAATAGAGGAAAACACAAATATAGACCTGAGATATGGTATTGGCAGCAGCAGACCCACTGAAATACAAAACCCAGAAAAATACACGAATGTAAAAATAATACAGTAGTTGCATGTCCTTGTGTAGATTCAGGTTTAATCAGTATCAAACTAAAACAAGTGTAGTTGTTCCGAATATCAGAGTACGATTATGATTATGATTATGATTAATACTGAATCACTTCAGTGCACAGCCAGTGGGTGGAGCTTAACGTTCAGCTCCCCCTCTTTGGATGTAATAGCTGGTGCTTAAAGGTCCAGACAAATCCTAACGCTATCCCTAAACCTATAGGTCAAGCTCCACCCATTAGATCCATAGAGGTGGAGCTGGACTAGGACAAACTCCACCCATGTCATTTAGCTCTCCAGTGAGCACCACCTGAGTATTTTTACTCTGCAAACAATAATAGTTTCAAACAGAGCCATAGCAGAATCATAAGGAAGCTTCTTTCTGCCACATAAGAAAAAGATAATGCTGTGGTAAGTCATAATTATGAGACGAAAAGACAAAATAATGACTTTAAATGGCATAATGGCATATTGGCATATTATGACACAAAGTTGATATCATGAAATTTTGATTTGAATATATGATTATATTCAGAATTTTGACGAAAAAAATCATAATTATGACAATAAGTCAAAATTATGAGATAAAAAGGCAAAAATGACATTTTAAGTCATACTTTTGACTTTTTAAGTCAAAATTTCAACTATGCCATAATTTCAACTTTTAATTTCACAATATGACTTTTAAAGTCATAATTATTACTTGCCAAAGCATTTTTTTCTTAGAATGATTTTTATAGAATCGTGTTGCAAGTATTAGAGCCTATCATTCCTAAATCAGTGTTTTGAATGAATTGGTTCAGTGAATGATGCAATGACTCACTCATCAGTGTTTTTGATCGAACTGGTTCAGCTAAGGATGCAATAACACGCTCATAAAGACAGTGACTTAATTTATTCCTAAACGAGTCTTTGAATGAATCGATTGAATAAACAGTTCAAATTCTCAAGTAGTCACATTACTGCATGACTAAATACCATATGTTCAATCTGTTTTGAGAACCGGAATTATCGCACAAATAACCAATTCGGCGCAACTGTACATAAATGACTGACAGGGATTACAACCCTTCAAACTTACTATAACCCAAGGTCCAACCAGTTCAGAAAGATGTAGTTTGTCACCACATTTGCAATGTTGGCTGCAATGGCTGCATACATCTGAGGCAGAATCACTCCCTACAGGCCCAAAACAACCACTGTTAAACCATCCTTTAGATCTATAGTCACTGCTGTGATATTACATTGAGTGACACATATGAAGTCATACTGTATCACACAGCGAGATGATCTCTGCCAATAAAGATCATACCGTAACAGTTGGAGGCTGACTGTGATAGTTACACTGCGCTGCAGGTTTTAAGATCATGCATGCAACAATGCTTTTTGAAGAGCTCAGCTAAAGTGCTTATCTATACTTATCTGACAAAAAAAGATTGCATACCTGGTTCTGGAGATAGGCTACTTGCAGCTGATGCAAAAACATAGCCTGTGTGAAAAGAGAGAGAATGAGAAACTCATTGGGGTGTGTGTATATGTATCATATTTCAAGCTATATCATGTAAATTATGTGACTGTGCTGGCAAGAGGAAAATTATGCTATTTTTTATGACTCACTGGAACTGCTGGCAGGTAACAAACCACATAGAGTTGAGCTATCCTGAAAAGAAGCACATTTGTAACTGTGATATAGAGGACAAGCTAACATGAATGATTTTCAAAAGAGAGCTGTGAGTTATCATACAGCAGAATAAATCTGCTGCGCAGTGTCATTTCCATTTTGGTCTGCATCTAAATTGAGTATTAGAACGTGTGCCTGTGCACATTAAAATGCCTCATTTAACAACATCGTCAATATTTATTTAGGGAAATATGTTGCAAAATATATTTGCTAGAGATAGGGAAGATTCTCAGACACTACCTTGTTTGTTCAAAACCTTGGGGATCTACAACTTTATACACTAACACGAATAAATATTGCTTTTTTTGGTTCTTGTCAAAATGATTTATTCATTCTAAACAGTAAACAATGAGCCATTTAGCACATACTTTTTAGCACAACCAGTGTTGGCTGATAAATAAATAAAACATTTTTTTTTTGTTATCCAGTAAAACATTAACGTCTTTACAACAAGATACATTTTCTCGAAGCAAAATGTTTTAGACAATATATTTTGAAGCTTTTTCCCTAAAAAAAATATTTGTTTTTCTTGTTTTTAGCATAAACCTCAATACATTTTGTTAGACGTTCACCCCAAAAAATTTAAATTAGCTGATTAGTATCTTGTGAAGACATTTCTGTGTGTTTGTGATCCAGCATTATTATAAATGATGGATTGGTATTTTGCCCAGAAGTGAAAGTTTAAAGTTTAGAACACCTGTTTGGTTTTTTTTGTTTGTTTGTTTGTTTGTTTGTAAATGTATGTAATTAGATATTCTACTGAACAAGAAGACAAAAATATTTTTTTTTTGCAGTGAATCACCTGGCCACCTCTGGATCTTGACCCAGCAGCAGAAGGAGGGGCTGGGTGTTGATGAGCAGACCCCAACAGGGCAAACAGAAGATCAAGAGGATCAGGACACTCCTCTGCAAGATGATGCCAACACGGTGCAGGTTCTTCCCGCCAAAGGTCTGACAAGAACATGAAATCAGAACACAGACACTTAAAATTTATTCTGTATTCCTGAATGTGTCATATGGTACATCATTTAGAATTTCAGAATTTTTCCCTAATTGTATTTAGGTTTAAATCCCAGCCCTCTGGTGATCTCATCTTGCTGGACCCCACTGCATATCCATACATATTTTCATACCTGAGAGATAAGGGTGTCAGCCGCCAGTGCAAGACCTCCACCTGTAGCTGCAGTTGTTATGTTTATCGTCTGATGAATCAGAATAACAAGCATCAGCTTCTTCTCAGCCATGCACTGAACTACTTCAATACACAAGCTTCAAAACCAAAAGTGTGTGATATGTCAAACCCCTGATGGCTGAACTTTTACAATTCTGTGCCAACATTTGCATTTCATACACCAGTGTTTCTGTTTTACCACAAAGCAAACAGTACGTAACACTCCAGAGAAACAATAAGCAGAGCAAAACATAAACTCACAGCTGAAGCCATTCCATAACCAGCTAGCACACTGTTTCCCAGGCGACCGCAAAACATTGTTATGACAAATGGCAGGAGATAATTCAGAATGCGCGATGCAACCTGGAATGACAACCTGAGAATTCTCAGTGGATGAGAAGTATATGAGAGCACTGAACTACATGGAGGAAATAATGACAGTGCTTTTCTGGCTCGCAGATTCATTCTTTGCAACATGAGGTGAAACTGATATAACACTTCCAAAGTTTCCTTTGTGTTGATATGAATATATTCATACATGAGTGTAAGTGAGAGAAAAAAAATTCATACCAGGGGTCCGGTCATGCACAGGATGTGGTAGAGCTCCTGTCTATATACCAGAGGGATGCAACGCCTTACAGATCTGCAGCAGAAAAGCTTGGAACTAGGCTCCATTGATGAAGCTTCAGTCCTGGGACTTGAAACGTCCATGATCTCCCTAGACCTGATCTGCAGTGAGGCCAGAAACGCGGCAGGGGATGGTTCCGTTGCTGCAGCTGTGTTGCTAACAGGTCAATGTGGCAAAGTTTCACCATCTTAAAAGCTTACTGATTAGATGAAGCATATGAGTGGAAGGGTTGAAATCTGCAGCTAGATGACCTAAATACAACAGAGACCTTTACTTCTTGAGAATGGTTAAGATGGGAATTTGAGGAATTTGTTCAGCATGTGCCAGAACAGTCAGGATTTTCATTAGCCTACATAAAATTGATTAACACAATATTTACATTACATTTAGTCATTTAGCGGATGCTTTTATCCAAAGCGATTTACAAATGAGAACAATGGAAGCTATCAAAATAAACAGAAGAGCAATGATATGCAAGTGCTATATGACAAGGCTATAGCTAATGTAGTACACGTAGCAAGGTTTTTTTTTATTATTATTATATAATTAATAAAAAGAAAACAGATAGAATAGAAAAAGAGTAGAGCAAGCTAGTGTTAGAGGCCCTTTTTTTGTGCTTTTTTAAATTGTATAATAAATAAAAAAAGAAAACAAATAGATAGTTTTTAGAAGTTTTTCTCTCTTTTTTAAGAATAGAATTAGAATAGAGTGCTAGATTTAGAGGGTCAAATAAAGATGGTAGAGATGTTTCTTGAAGATGGCTAAGGACTCAGATGTTCGGATTATAATCTGGAAAAATATGTTGTTGAAACAATTTTAGAACTAACTCAGAAACTGCTAGTAAATTTCAGAAATTGCTAGTAAATTTCACAAATAATGGCAAAGAAATGTCAAATAACAATAAATTAAATGCGAAATTTATTTAGAAAAACAGTGTTTTCTTGTAAAACTTAGGCCCTACTCCAAAATATTTGTTTTATTTACAACTTCGCAAATTTATTTTTTACAGTGCCCATTTTAAAGCACAGCATTTGATCAACTAACTATTAACAGCCAATTTGGAGTAGCTACTAGGCCTTAATTTGCTTGGCAAATCTTAGCAAATAAATTTTTTTACAAATTTTATTTTTCTTAAATGTCCATCTATCTAATGATTCTGAATTCTTATTTATCCTACGGAATTACGACATTTTAGTACGGGGTTGTGACACTGGCGCCACAATATCGCTACTGAACCAACAGCGAACGAACGACTCTTACGAGTCGGTTATTTTTAATGAATGAATGAAACATACGTCTTATAAATCACTAGTGAGAATAATTTTAGCGGTGTTGCTGACTGGTTGTTCATATGACAGTTATCTTTAGATAGCCTACATTATGCGCTTTGTCAGTATAATTGTATAAATAGCCTAATGACAAAAAATTGTTAGGTTACCTCATTGCCTCAGCTGAAAAAAGACAGTGAATATGCAATTATTAAAATTCTCTCATCATCTAACAATGGAATACTTCTTTTTTTCATATAGCCTATTTAAAAGTGCTAAACAGTTCGTTAATAGAATCATAAGGGACTGGAATCGTTCCATATTCTCAACGTCACTGTTATAACATACCACATAACCAACTAGAACTTGAAGACAATGATTCGAAATCACAGCATGAACTGCACACAAGAGGGGGCAACAGAGCTTTAATTATTGGCCTACTGGAAAACTCCCCACGTTCTTCATAACTTCATATACAGATATCTATACACTTGCCTTGTTCTTCTAGAAATGTACAGTGTTCCTTTACAAAGTGCATGTTTTAAACAAAGGCCCACCGTGACCGCACATGTTTCCTGACAAAGAAATCTAGTGATAACATGACAGATACAATATCTAGCGCGATATAACTTAGGGGAATGTTTGATATTGATTTGCTTGTCCTCACAGCTGAAAACCTGATTATTTAATTCAATACCACTCTGCAGTACACGTGACAGAATTGAATGAAACGCATTTTATGTCTGTAAAAACAGCACTGAGTCAGTAAGTACATTCCTAGAATGACTCCAAAGTCAAAGCAGCAGGCTAAATCGGGCTCGTTCTTTAACATCTCTAATTGTTTGTAATACGACATTTACATACGCTTAATTCTCCAGATTTAATTTTCCGCACCAGATTCAGTGTATCAAGGTGTGATCATCCACTAATTACCCAGGATGCTGCTCAGAGAGGAACAGGGGTCTCCATGGCAACCGTAGGATTACTATGCAAACACGTCTTGATCTATAAGCAAACTGAAACGCATGATTTGGGCTGACATGACGGAGATTGCGTCGTCATGTTTTGTCAATAACAGTAAGTTTGAACAGGCTGTTGAAGACGGCTAACAAGACGATTCCGTGCAGATTTAGTAGCGATTAAATTCCGAGGAGCTCTTTGTTCTTAAATAGCGTTTCAATGACAGAGTTTCTCTCAGTATTCTCTCCACATACTTCCCGATATCACCAATCAGCTCAAACAAATTGCTTTAGAGAGCAGGGAGGGTGACAGCAAATGATACAGCTAATGAAATTCTGCCTATTATGTTGACTCTTTGGCACAGTTATTTAGTTTGCTGGTACAGTCCAAATCAATACGGCTTGATTTCCACCTACAGATGCGTCAAATCCCGCGGTCGTATGTGACTTATAGGTCAGGTGCTTGTTTATTCTCGCTCCGGTTTTCGTGCTATAAACAGAAGTGGGCTCTCAAAACACTCTCAGCCCACTGTTGGCTATTTCTGTCAGGTATAATGTATTGTCCTCTACGTTTAGCTTTGGCAGTCTGGAATGAAAATAACCCAAATGTGAAGGGCCTTTCGCCCTCTCCTGTGCTTTCTATATCACCCAGTATAGCAGGAAAATAACAGCATCATTTATCCTGCACAAACTCTCTGACACACTTTGTAGTATAAAGAGATGGTGAATTTGACATTTACGCACTTTTCCAAGTCAGCGGGATGGATTTTGTGTTGTATGCGTTTTTAAGATTTCAGTCAGTTCGATGAATTTATAATGGGCAGTTTTTGTGAATGTGTTTGCTTAGCCATAAGCTTGACAATTTCTGTTTTGAAATTGATGTCTGGAAGAACTTGAATGGAAGCAAAATAAGGACAGCATAGAAAACATCACACTTCAAATTAAGCCTAATTTTTTACTTTATTTACACTTTTAAGAGCCCTCTTATCGGAAAAAAGCTGTTTGCGCAGTTTTATTCATAGTGAAATTGAACACATCTATGAAAAAACATTTAGTAATTCTACTAATAGTAGGATGACGTCCTCTTTTTCCAAGACATGTCCTGGGATTTCTAAATTGCCTATATCACACTCTAAAAAAATGGTGCTATAAAGCACTAAAAGTGGTTCTTTGGCTTGTTATCATAGGGGGGGATCTACTTTTGGTGCTGTATAGCACCAAATATTGGTGCTTCAGTGGTTCTTCACATTCTTTGGCATGACTACCAGAACCTGTTAAGCTCTTGTACGGTTCTTCAGTGGTTCTTTGGGGTGATTAAAGTGCTATATAGCACCACTGCCATACAAAGAACCAGTTAAGCCCCTTTAAAGGTTCTTTACGAGCCAAAGAACCACTGTTGGTGCTGTTTAGCACCATTTTTGTTGATGAAATACAATGCAATATGGCACCTCTTATGGTTCTACACAGCACCATGTATAGAGTTTCTCAAGTTTCCCCGTGATTACGAGCCAAGAACCACTTTTAGTGCTATATAGAGTGTAGGCCTAAAATAAGCCTTAAAATATCCATGTTGTGGCTTTGTTTTCCTATTGATGTGCTCTCTACAAATCCATGGAAGCCTGTTTCTGCCACGGATTGAAAAAATAAAAAAAGGTAAATTTTTGTCTCGCAAAACTGGACTTATATCTCACAGTTTACGACCATTCACCTTGCTCGTGATGATTGGTTGATTATGTACAATGCCTACATGATATTGGTTAAACAGTCATTATCTTCAGCAAATATGTAAACAATAGGAAAACAAAGCTCAAACCCTGACATTTTAAGGCACTTTAGACATCCCAGACAGGATGTGTCTAGGAAAAAAAGTCACATTATTATCCCTAGTGTCATAATGCAAGGATATGCCAAGACAGAATAAACTCAGCACTATTCTTACAGCAATTTAAAAAAAAAAAGAAAAAAAAAGCATGCCATATGCACCCAAAAATGCTGTGATGTCAAGCCAGTCGTATCATATAATTGTTTCCTAACCAGTTACACACAGCTTTGGCATATGTTGTTACCCACAGTAGTTGCTTGTTTGGCAGATGGTTTAATAAAATTATGCAATCACACTCTCAAAAAGTATAGAGTGGGAGAAAGAATTAAGAAGACAGCATGTTTGCAAATCACATTAACTTTTCAAATTTTTATTGAATTTCTTTTACTGTTACCTCAACTGAACACAAATAAACCAGGAGAAGGAACAAATGGAGGAAACAATCTGACCTTAGAAGACCACCAGGTCACCTTCACCTGCCACTTAAGACAGAATCCACAGTTTCCATCTAATGAAGATGGACAAATGCTGTGAGCCCTGTGTGGAGGTGATGGGAACCTCTTACTGTCCATTCTTGTCAGACCATTTTAGAGAACACGTACTTTCAAAGATAATTGGTTTGAATGACGTAAAAACAGCCCTGTTGCTTTGTGGTTAACACTGCATTATATTGATTGTTACGCAATCAGAAAGGCTAGTACATAGTGCACATCCTCTCTAGAGAATGAAAGCGGCAACGGTGATTGAGGCTGTTCTGTACATGCTAACCCTCAGTGTCAGGCTGGAGGATGGTTACGCTCTGAACCAGGACACCAGGGTGGTCACGTGTCACATTAAATCCACTGAGGCTTTCAACTGTGGCACAAAAATCTTTAATAGAACTTATTTCATCTTTCATTTTCTTCTCCAAAGCGTCTTTGTATACACAACGTCTTTGTGACAGCAAGAGCAGGTCAAACTGCTTTTCAGGGCCTTGGTCTATGGCCATCATTTCCTTGATGGAAAATAAAATACTAGTTACCAGTTCAGATTATTATTCACTACCTCCTCCTCATGCATCAAATGTACATATGACAGATGTGCCACAATAAACTTATAAAATAAAACATGGATATAGTAGTTTCTACGAACATATTTCATCACTGGTTACCAGACGTCAATAGATGGAATAGATGATGTAATAGTTATTTTTCTGTATGGAATAGATATCAAATTATGGGCCGTCTCAGGAAGCATGACTGAATCATCTGAATGATTCACCACAATGTTTTCAGCATCTAATAGAATAGGTTACACATTACTGTAAGGCTGGATGAAGTCATGTCATCAAAAACCACAAAAGATATGACATTCAAGTTAAATATTAATGCTTAGGTTGAAGGCAGAGTCCAATGACGTGCCTGTGAGAATGAAGAAAATCATACATAACGTAGAGAAGAAGTGAACAGAACAAAGCAAAATAAGGCTGAGCCACATCTAAATGAAAAAATAAATATGCCACAAGAAAGAAAAAAAAAAACTACAACAAAACAAAACAAACAAAAGTCAAACAAAACAGAACAAAACCACAGTGCAACACAAAACACATCAAAGACACAGTACAAAAATAAATAAATAAATTCCACAAAACCACAATGCAAAACAAAAATCAAAAGCACAGTAAAAAAGACAAACTAACAGAAAAATCAACACAAGACTAAAATAAGTATAAAATTAGAAAACAAACTAACAAAACAAACAAAAATCTGCTACAAAGCACAGTACATATAAAATAAGTACACAAATATATAAATAAATAAGATTATTTTATAACACAAGAAAGACGAAAAACAAAACCATGGCAATACAGTAAAAAACAAAAATAAAGAAACAAAAACTACAGTAAAACAAACCAAAAATTAAACAAAAACCCAGCAAAAACAACAGAGAGGCTGGTTTAAGAATTGAAGGATATGCAAATTATACAAATTCTAATTGAATATGAACACACTGTGAATATTTTAACATCCTGAACATTTTCAGCTATCACAATAATGATGATTCAGAACATTTCAACAGGGCCTTTAACAGGCTTTCTGGAGACGCCGCTGGATACTACACGACTTTCCCATGAACAACAGTGACTGGGAAACTAGTCCCCAGGGGTTCATGGGCTTGACCCTGCAGCTGAAGAATGTTCTGTAGCAGGATATGGATTATGAGAGACGGGCTGCTGCATGTAATAGTTTGTGCGAGAGAACACTAGTGTGTATGTGTGTTCATTTTGCAGAAGGTCTGCTTTCAGGGTAAGCTCTCTATCCCCGAGTCTTGCTTGTCAGGTCAAAACATCTCCTGTACTCATTCCAAAAATCATCCAGGAAGTAACTGAACAGTCTCAAAAGCCCCAGATTCACACAAATCTACATGCTTAAAGAACTCTGGTCTTAAGGGCCCTCTTGACTGGAATGATATCTATGTGTTGAGTGTTTGATTGGCTTCCATAAAAAGGCTGGAGTGGGGAAAAAAAACAAAACAGCACAACTCAACTAATAGATGGTGCCACGCTGGGACCAATCTTCATAATGATGAGAAGGCACTAATGTGTAATAATTATTCATTTTTAAAGCAACAGTATAATATCAGATTGAAATAGGCTTCGTTTCCCCTTTGTGAGGTTTCAGATATAGTCCCTGCCTTTGAAAAACGTCCATGGCTTTTCCATAAAAGGAAAAATTGAGTTCAAATCTAATC
>SCHK01140260.1:290-11320 GCA_004124795.1 Poropuntius huangchuchieni | reverse complement strand
TTTTTTTTATTATCAGTTTTTTTTATTAATATATTAAATTATTTTTACTGAAATTACTCTAAATAAGAAACTAAAACTGTCAGTAGATGGTAGTAAATGTCTTAATAAATAATCCATTGAATCGTTCATTCATTATTTCCATTCGTTCAACAGCTGATTTATTCAGAAGTTAAGTAAATTGCTCTCTTTATGAATGGGCCATTGAATTATTGGTTCACCCGATTCATTCAGAATGCGGATTCATTTAGAAACAGTTCTGCTGTAATAGGCTTTAATAGGTTATATTTCCCTTGGCAAAATTGAGCACAAACAGACGTTATTGCATTAATTGCGTCAAAAGTTTGGTTTCATGGGGGTACTTGGCATCAGGAGCGTGACAAACCCTGTTCTGAAGGATAGCCATTGGATGACTTGAGTTGATATGATTGAACCTTCCCAATCAATATTTCCCTGTTCTGATAAGTTTATGATAAATAACTGTACCCTGACTCCTGAAAGTTGCGTAGCTGCCAGCAGAGTCAGATTAGAACTGCCAACGATTAAACAAAAGTTGAACTCTGCTCAATTTTGTCGCATGCTAAATCGTTGTCAGTGTGAACGCCCCTCAAGGCCGAGACCACCTAATGACCTTATCCTTAAAGAGTCAATGACAACATAATTTCATTGAGATTTCGTAATAAGAATAAAGTAGACATCAGACACCTTTGTCCTTTACTGGAATGCTCTATAAGTAGATTTACAAAATGTTGGTATTTGCAATAAAACATCTCACACACATAAATGGGTTGAAACTTGGGTCTTTACATATAGTAATTTTAATAGAAAATGCCTTTATTTGTAAAAAGGAAAATTGTGATTGTACCACTCTGGAGTTGTCAGTTGACCTGTCATTGCTTATGTCTGTCATTGCCCTATGGACTTAACCCAGTGTAATGTAATTAAGTTGTGCATAGTAGGATTTGGGGTGGGTGGTTAGCATTCTTCCGTAGTTTAATCCCAGTCCTATAAAGTCTGACTGGATCTCCTCTGTAGCTTAATGATTTAAATTAGTGCCATGCTGAGTCTTCATGGAACAGCCATTAGAGATTACCCTGTAAGTCATGAGTCCAGGGGAGACCCAAGACACTTTAACTAGCTCACATGGGATTCCTCAGGCCTTTAGGATAAAAAAATCCATTAAGTCCAATTTAACAAGCCTTTTTTTTGTTGTTTGTTTGTTTGTTTGTTTTTTAAATTTAGTTAGGATATATTTAATGCCACTCATTCATTCATTTCTTATAATCACAACTTAAATTTCAATACTTAAATTTCAATACAATACAAAAAATTCCAAGCATCATTCTCTTGGTCTGCAAACGTCTACAGTACACTAATACTGTACATCCTTATGACAGTACAGTTTGAAGTGCTCTGCTTTTGTAATTTTGAGATCAGAAGAAAATTACATGGCTAAAAAGTCCAGGAGTTTTATCTAATTAACTCCTTCAGTCAATGTTCTATCAATGGCCTTCCTATTCTTTCTCTTCCTGTCTCTTTCTTGTGGTTTAATGATTGATAGATCTGTATGGCTCACATTGACACATAGTTGGCCACTAGCCCAGGCTGACTCCTGTAAAGTGATGTCCAGCTGAGAAATGTTGTCTTTAGGACAGAAGTAAAATATAAGTTAGTTGAGGTCTTGTGCTTTATATTACCTTTATTAAGTGACTGAACTGGTGGACAGTAATATGGTGAAAAAAACAGACCTACATAAAAGCATTTTGACTTAGTTCAGTAAGAAACCACCGAGAAGAACATCCCATCAGTCACAGCAACATGGCCATGTTTTTTTTCCCCACAGCAAGCAAGCAGCAAGAAAAAATATGTAGTTTTAAAATCCACATAGACCATAGTGCTGTGGCAGTTGTAAAGTTTAAATACATTAAATATTTCTATTTCAAATAAATGCTGTTCTTTTGAGCATTCTGTTCATTAAATCAGCATATTAGAATGATTTCTGAAGGATCATGTGACACTGAAGATTGGAGTAATGATGCTGAAAATTCAGAATAAACTACATTTTAAAATATACTGACATATAAAACGGCTATTTTAAATTGTTATAATTGTTCATTATGTGACAGATTTATTGTATTTTTTCAATAAATGCAGCCTTGGTGAGCATAAGAGTCACATTACAAAATCATATTGAGAAACATTACAAAATCTTACCGACCCCAAACTCTGTAGTGTAAATTCAAGGTTACTGCTCTTCTGTGTTATATTTGAGTTCTCAAGCATGCAGCAGATTGCAGCTATCACACGTTGTATTACTTGATCATCTCTGTTAGCACAGTGTTAATACCTTCCCAGCCTCAAATTCTCAGACAGTTGCGTGACTCAGCCTTTTGTAAAGTGACACTTTAGTGACGCATATAATCTATAACCGTTGGAGGCCTTCATTGCGTTCTAAGCCAGTACGTACTGGAAATTGCTCAGGCTTTGTGTCACAGGTCACTCTGTCACTGTCTCAGAATGAACTGTCTGTCCTTGGGTTGCTAGGATATTAATGCCCAACATTATCCACTGCATTACTGCTATCATTTCTCCACAGTCATGGCAATAGTAGAGTGATGTTTGATTTTACTCTGGTGACAGTTACATGAAGCCACAGAGATAGAAATGATATCAGACTACATATATATGACCATAAAAATATAATAATGATGATGTTAATATTATTATTATTATTATTATTATTATTAATTATTATTATTTTTATTATTACGGCCACTACTGAATTAAAATATTAAACAAAATAATACATATTACTATTTTATATTATTAATTGTATGTTGTCTATTATGTTAAATATTATAATGAAATATATTGTAATACGTAATATAATATAAAACAAAATACAAAAATAATATTTATGAAACAAATAATAATTGTATTATTTATCACTGTGTTCATTTCTTTATTTTCAAACGTTAACTAAAAAGCGGTTGTTGTTTTGCTTTGCACAGGGAAGCACTATTCACATTTTCTTCAGAAAATCTGTTTACTAACTGAAAACAAGCAAAAATCACATTATTACATTCCTAAAGCCTTGAGAGATTTTCTTGAGTTTTTTTTTTTTTCACAGCGTTTGGTCCAAAACTGTCTACAGCTTGTGTAACACTCGTGTTTGGGTAGTCATGGTTAGTTGTTATCAAGAGCTTACTGAGGATTTCTTTATGTTGTGAGCTCTGTCAACATTAGCATTGCGAGGTATGCTAATGCCTCTGCCTCAGCTAGCATCTGTCGCACCTCACTCTCGCTATTCTTCTGACCTGCTTCATCCTTAATCCTGCCTATTCACAACTGGCCTCGCACAGCGTGGGTTCCTTTAGCTTTTGATGTCAGTCATCAACCCCCTTCCCAAGCCCTCTGTCCTGCTCTCTCCCGGCCACTTCCTTTGGAATGCCTTCACTCTCCATCCCACTCACTCGTCCCTGAATATTTCACACTCCAGGCCTCCCTGTTTTCCTCCTCTCTCCCCCTCGCGCTCTTTCTCTCTCTCTCTGCCTGTGGTGATATACATGTCAATGGGCCAAACACAAAGGCTCTTTTCAGGCCTGCCTGGTTTAAATTCTTCCCTATAGGACCGCTGACACACAGGTGGAATAAGGGGAGCTGGGACCCCTCTTATAAAGCTGAAGCTCCTTTATTATCTAACCTCTCATTTTCTGAATTCATCATGTTTCATCAACTATATATTAGATATGGGGCGATTCAGAAAGTCAGTTCTTGCCATGGGGAGTGGATGCACTGATGGCTTGACTTAGTCTCTAGTGTTATCTGCTCACTCACATTTCAGATCAATTTATTTTCTTGTTTTTTTCTTCTTCTTTGTTTTGGTTTTTATTTTAATTAATTATTTTATTTTATTTATCTTTTTTGTTCAGCTGTCTATTTTTCAATTTAAATTGTATTTATTTATTTATTTTATTTTATTGTATTTTACATGATGTCTCAGAGCGGTCTTTTTTGTAACTTTTTTTTTTTTTCCATTTTACTTTACAGGAGTGAATAATACATAAAAGCATCCAAGTTATGTTTGATCAAATTAAATAAATACAATTGCAAGTTAGGATTAATATTAATATTTTTTAGGACCATTACTATTTTTAACAGTATTTTTTTGTAATTCCTGTTATTGTTCTGGTGATTCTCATTCTCATCTATGTAAAAAAGAAGTATTGTAACTAATGATATTATTATTTTAGAAATCATACATTTAATGCAGTTTATCAAACGTGATGTATGTGTTTTATAATTTAACTTTTGTATGACAATAATGTTTTTTTTTTTTTGCATTACACTAATGAAAATTGATGGACATGATGGTAAATGTCTTAAATTTTCATGAAAATAATGTTGCAATGTAGAAAGTCAATTTTAAGCGAAAGATTTTGAGGCAAAATAACCTTTTTTCTTTTGTTTTTGGGGTGAAATAGGAAGAATATATGAGGTTCTTTCTAAAACTTTTTAGTAGAGAACTCTTGACTTTGACTCTTTTCACCTTCCAGAGGGATTTGAGCTCTAATTTTACTCTCTTATGTAGTCCTGACAGCCCAGGTCACCCTTTAGAGTTGGTTCTTAGCACTTCATGACAGGGATTTCAGGGGTTTTACTTCATTTTTAATTCTAGAGATTAGATTTTCCACCACTGATCAATAATTGCTTTTCATCACCAAAGCAGCAATCTGCTGACATCACTGCCTATGTCATGTTATTTGCAGTTCCTGAGGACGTGTGCAGATGTCTTCCGGCTTCTGCCCTTTCTGGTCTTTATCATCGTCCCATTTATGGAGTTTCTGCTTCCTGTTGCACTGAAACTTTTCCCTAACATGTTGCCGTCCACCTTTGAGACACAGTCCAAAAAGGTATGCTGAGCAGAGCTTTTGAGTTTTAATCTATAAAGACCTTAATTGTATTTCTGTCCTAGTCACCCATCTTATACAATACTTGTACTAAATCTGTTTGACCTTGTATCATATCTCTCTCACACACTTCTTTGTGTCTTTGTGTTTTGCAGGAGGAAAGACTAAAGAAGGAGCTGAGAGTGAAGTTAGAGATGGCCAAGTTCTTGCAGGACACAATCGAGGAGATTGCACTAAGAAACAAAGCAGCCAAAGGCAACGTGACCGAGGAGTTCTCCACCTTCTTTCAGAAGGTACTTGGAAAAAACAAAACAACACTACTACTTCTCCAAGTGATTCCAAACACAGCTCTGTATTGCCCCCATGTGGTGATGCTCATGAATGCTTACTCATAAGCACCATGAATGAGAGCTTTTTTTGAATAAGAACTCTCTCTCTCTCTTCTCCTTCGTTTTCTTTTTCAGATCCGTGACTCTGGAGAGATACCCAGTAATGAGCAGATCATACGTTTCTCTAAGCTGTTTGAGGATGAACTGACCTTAGATAACTTGACACGGCCTCAGCTGGTGGCTCTGTGCAAGCTGCTGGAGCTGCAGTCCATCGGCACCAACAATTTCTTGCGCTTTCAGCTCATCATGAAGCTCCGAGCCATCCGTGCAGACGACAAGGTGAGAACCTGTCTTTATTCAACTGAGATTGTGTTTTTAAGAAGAGTCAAGAATTTTTGCATTGTCTTATTTCTAACAGTAGTATGTTTTTTTTATTTTTATTTTTTACAATTAAATAATTTAATTGAATATGAAATTATTATTTAGATTGTACAGCGCAATATTCAGTTTTTATAGTTTAATAGTACAATTTTTTTATTGTCGCAATAAAACAATTCTTCATATATTTGATAAAAAATATAGTGATATGAT
Source organism: Poropuntius huangchuchieni (assembly GCA_004124795.1). Lineage (NCBI taxonomy): Eukaryota > Metazoa > Chordata > Actinopteri > Cypriniformes > Cyprinidae > Poropuntius > Poropuntius huangchuchieni. The sequence goes on along the minus strand of SCHK01140260.1, from coordinate 5,493 downwards.
ATTACGATTAAAAAAAACTGTTTTCTATTTTAATAAATTAAATCGTATATATTAAAATAGTAAAATATGTATAAATTATATAGTAAAATTGCATATATCTTTAATATATTAGAATTTTATTTATTACTGTGATGATAAAGCTGAATTTTCAGCATCATTACTCCAGATTTCAGCGTCACATGATCCTTCAGAAATCATTCTAATATACTGATTTGCTGCCCAAGAAAAAGCATTTATTATTAATATTGAAAACAGTGCTTCTTAAAATTTTTGTGACAAAGTAGAAAGTTCTAAAGAACAGCATTTATTTGAAATAGAAACCTTTTGTGGCATTATATATGTCTTTACTGTCACTTTTGATCGATTTAATACATTCTTGCTGATTAAAATAGTAAATGGTATTGTATATACTTATATTTATTTAACATCAGTTTATAGTGACCACAGCTGTTAAATGTTAAAAAGAAACAAAAAAAAACAAACAAAAACACCATAAATGTAGTTAAATGTAAAATGTCTTATGTCATCATGTATTTAGTGTGTAAGAATTCAGAGCAATTTACAATTATCATGAGTTTCTATATGAATTTCCCTATAAAGAATCATGATTCCTAGCTGATTTGTTTGCGTGTGTGTGTGTGTGTGCTTGACAGCTGATAGCAGAGGAAGGAGTGGACAGTCTGAATGTGAATGAGCTGCAGGCAGCATGTCGTGTGAGAGGGATGAGAGCCCTGGGTGTGACGGAGGAGAGACTCAGAGAGCAGCTTAAACAGGTAACACGTGCTTTTCTCCTCTACAATGATAACTTCCTAGTAATAAATCTTCTCATCATGTATTTCACATTTCTGATCATGTCAGTGGTTGGAGCTTCACCTCAATCAGCACATCCCCACATCTCTGCTGCTGCTGTCCCGAGCTATGTTCCTGCCCGACACGCTGTCCCCTGCGGACCAGCTTAAAACCACACTACAGAACCTGCCAGAGATTGTGGTATGTACTGCACAATATATATAATATATTGTTTACAGTTATATATAGGGTAAAGTCATTAAAAAATGTATGATTGTATACATATATACAAGTACTTCAGATTTGTGTGATGACAGTGTGTTGTTTGTTTGTGCATTCACAGACTAAAGAGGCGCAGGTGAAGGTGGCAGAGCTGGACTTCTCTAAAGTGGATAACAAAACCAAGCTGGAGGCCACGCTTCAGGAAGAGGCAGCTATCCGTCAGGAAAACAGAGAGCGGGAGCTGGAGAGGCTGGCTGATGCTGCAGAGAAAGAAAAGGAACAGGCTGCGCGGGTCAATAGTCACTTTCAGTCTGACTGTGATTCCTGCGTCATACTTGTAGTATAGTTGAAATGTTCATGGAAGGTTTTATATGTGTTTCCAGGAGGCTGAGGTGGAGGAGTTGGAAGCAGAACGACGGGTGGATGCAGAACATGCTCTCTCCAGTGTAGACGTGGCCATCCATTCAGAAACACTACGAGATACTGCACCGGTGCTGGAGGGGATTAAGGTAAGAAAATCACAAACACAAAAACACACACAGACTCTCATACATTTTATATGAACTCTGAAGATGTATGAAATAACTTTTATTGTTGAAATGAAAACAAATATGAAACAATTTATTTGAACATGACTCAGTCGTTTGTGGACACATGACATTTGTTAGGAACTTAAATGTGTATTATGTATCAAAATTTGGGGTCAGTAGGTTTTTTTAAAATTAATATTTCTGTTGTTCAGCAATGATGCATTAAACTAAGTGACAAAGTCATTTATAATGATCAAAAAGTGCTGTTCTTTTGAACTTTGTATTCATTGATATCAGAGATGTTTCTTGAACACCAAATCTGCCAATTAGAATGAGGAATAAATTACATTTAAAAATATATAAAATGGAAAACAATTATTGTAAATTGGAATAATCTTCCAAAATATTACTGTGGTTGTTACTGTGTTTTTGATCAAATAAAAGCGACCTTGGTGTGCGTAAGAGCAATTAAAAGCAATTTTTAAAAAAAAACTTACCCCAAACTTTTTAAACAGTAGTGTATATTACTAATAATACTACTAATAAAATAGTCAAGCATTATGAAATAGTAATTGTAAATGAGTAATGAAAGCTATTGTAAAGTGTTTTATAACCCTTTTAAGGCAAGTCATTTTTTTGCCAATCTTGGCAATGCCTTCAGTCAGCTATTTTCTGTCAAGGTTATAAACATGAAAGTATACGCCCATTTTGCTTAAATTAGGGAAATCTGAAACATCCAACGTTGTTAAATGCGTCGATATAGTAGTTAATACATAATGGTATTGTAGTATAAGTTTAACTTTCTTTGGTCCAGCTAATTCACTTCTCTGACTCGATTGTGTTGTAGAACAGGATCTTGTGCATTCATGTCACAGGAACTGCTCTTTCTCTGTTTCTGTGTTTTATATCATTTTACGTGTTTATTCCTTCAGTTCGAGCAGTGGCAGAGGTATCTGCGCATTCAGGTTAGATGCTGAACTGTTCTCCATCTGGAGATCACCACACTGATGCTCTGCTCTCCTAGTCACTTTACTGTTTACTTTCCCCACATTTACAGATTCATAATCCAAACTTTTCAACTAGGGTTAGACTTAGACTCTTGCAAGGCTTGTATTTAGCATAACAGGCACAAAAGAATTACTGCATCAAATGGTATTGTAGTATATTTTGGATATTATGTGATACGTAATATTGTGTGAATACAGTGATTTGAAAGAGCAGAAGTTTTTTGTGTGGTTATACGTGCATCCTCCTTTCCACTTCACCCCAACACTCTTTCCCTTTATGAGTATGTGTCTGTAGCACATTGCGTATGAAACATGCAGCAAATCCTCATGGTTGTTTGTTTTATGTTGCCCAGAGACCCACCGAATTAGCCCTACAATGTGTTTCAGTTGGTTTTAGTGACCTTTCTGTAATCACCTTTGTTGTATGGAAGACCTTCCTTTCCTCTGACTTTCCTCTTATAAAAGTGCAACCTCTTTATCTCTCTGCATCAGAGTTGGGGAGTAATTAATACACTTTTCACAAGTGTGATGGTAATTCAACTGTTCTCAAACTAGCATCACTTTTACAATAAGTTAAACAACCATTCAAAAGTTAAGGGGCAGTAAGATGTAGCTTGACAAAGCATTACATAGCTGATTTCGTTACATTGTGTCATCTTGCAACAGAGCAAGCTGAGAATTTCTTAACTGTAGTTTAACTACTTTAAATCACGAGTACCTTGAACATTAGTATAGTGGAGTCATCTCACATAGACTTTGGGATATTATTTAGTGATTTAATTTGGAAAAATAACTGTATATTATTAAAATAAATGTATATTTCCACATTAAATGTGTTAGATTTTGACAAATTTCCAAAGCTTGCACCTAACCCAGGTTCCCCAACACTGTTGTGCATATATGAAAATATGTGTGTGTTCCCTGGGGAGAGTGTTGATGGACACTGTGTGTCTTTTTTCAGGGGGAGGAGATCACTAAGGAAGAGATTGACATGCTGAGTGACGCCTGCACCAAACTGAAGGAGCAGAAGAATCTCCTCACCAAAGAGAAAGAAGAGCTGGAGGACCTGAAGGATGATGTGCAGGAGTACAGCGAAGTGTGTACCATAAACCAACGGTCCATTTTCATTTCTAGTATAAGCATTTTAACATGTGATATCTACTATGTTTCTCTACAGGACCTGGAGGAGATCAAGCGAGAGCTGTCCAAAACAGGACAGGAGAAAGTGGTGGAGGAGTCTAAAGCAAGCCAACGTCTATCGAAGCGGGTCAACCGCATGATTGGCAGAATGGATAAGATCGTCACGGAGCTGGAGAAGGACAAGATAGTGCTAGATGGACAGATGGACAGCGGGACTACACCACCAATTGGGTAAATGTCCTTGATTTGCATGAGTTTTGGGTTGAATGTTGATGGTGCGTTTCTGTGCGTGTCATCAATTATGGCTGTTGGGATATGGACACAGTAAAATGGTGGTGGAAGAACAACCTAACAAGTTGCAAACGCGATCCAAAAGAAAAGGGTTCCCAGTCCAATTAAAAATCATTTTTTTGTTATTCTTTTTAGATTGTTCTTTGAGAAACGTAGTGACTTGCCAAGGTAAGGACAGGAGAGACCTCTCGCCTTTCTTTTTTTTTTCCTCATCAAAAGCATTAAGTTAAAAATATGGACTAAACACCATATTTTTTTAACCGAATAGGTCTGAGAGGGGTCTGAAGTGTGATTTTTGTTTGATTTAATATTTTAATCCATCAGCAGTCTGCTTGTCATTTCCTTAATGCTGGTTATTGTGGATTTAATCAGTTGTGTGATTAGGATTGTGCTGTGAAATCTTGTTCTCTAGTATTAGCCTTTGTTTGAAGGCCTTTATTTTTGTCTTCTGCAAATAAGGCTTGTATGATTTAGTCAAAAATTCTTGAAGATTAGTGAATCATTTTCTCATTAATGAACTCTTTCACTCACGTGTGACTCTTCTGGGAACCCTGCACGGTTGTCTTGGCATGCGATTGGTTGATCTGTGATTGAGTAATTGATTACTTGTCCTCCACCATCTTACCTCTTGTGTTATCAAGTGAACATTCCCTGTATGTAGTCTCTTCCTGTCCTATAGGGAGAATCTGATTAGCATCAACGAGCTCATTACAGTCATGAAGCAGATCCAGAACATCCCTGAACACAAGCTGCTCAGCATCGCAGACGCACTTGATGAAAACAAAGATGGCAAGATAGACATTGATGATGTCTTAAAGGTACCAACATGGGACTTTGTTTAAGTCCCTCACTGATTTTCCTTTTCCTGTTTGGTTGGATGTTGACATTTATCTGGCGTGTGTTTGTGTGGTAGGTGGTAGAGCTGATCGATAAGGAGGACATCGATATCTCCACCAACCAGGTGGCAGAGATCATGGTGATGCTGCAGAAGGAGGAGAAGCTGGTGGAGAAAGAGAAAGCCAAGGAGAAGGTCGAGAAGGAACAGGCAGCTAAAATACAAAACTAGACTTTCCGTGTAAGGAAGGGAAAAGATCCTGAAGCTTTTGAAGCTTTTCAGGTTCATTAATATGCGTTAAGAAGCTTCAGAGCGAGACTGAAAACAGTGCTGACCTCCCATATGGATTCATGTGTGTGTGTGTGTGTGTGCATATATAGAACAAGGAA
>SCHK01140149.1:0-12997 GCA_004124795.1 Poropuntius huangchuchieni | reverse complement strand
ATATTTATTATGAAAAATCGAGACTTGCGAGAGAGAGAGAGTATCACTAGTCAGTGCTTTTTTTTTTATTATTTTACAGTAAAAATGAGATTTCTTATATAGCTGAAATGGCATTCTGGGTGAAGAGCCGTCTTTATTGCAAGCAGATCTTTGCCTGTGATTAAAGATGTTCTTTCTCTAATAATATATCTGCTACATCATTTTTAAACGCGGACTATTGCTCAAACCCAGTGGTTAATCCAAATGCCATCCATCAGATCTTTATATCTGGATTCAATCATCTCATTTTGCAGGAGGTTTACTCCCTCATTTTACATCGAGAGTGAATTAATCCAAACGCAGGTCCTTCTCTAACCAATCACCTTCATCCAGGGTCCCAGAGAAACCATTTAAGGGAAATATGGCGGCAGGCCTGGCCTCAGGTGTCAGTGTCGTGGTGATGAATCGCAGGGAAAACATATTAAACCCGTGATGTGTACAACCTGTGTTTGTAGCTCCACACTCCGTCCGCACTCTGGCCAAAAAAATGAGATCCTCCAATAAAAAGCCTATAAACATGGCTCTGTGCAGTGAACATAAAGACAGGCCTGTCCCAGCAAAATTGATTTATTTGATTCTATGACATTTTAGTTGTGGTTGTTATGTTATATTTATGGGAGAATTGCTAGAGCCTCTCATTATGCTCTCCTAATTTATTTTACATACTTTTATGGTCACACATGCCTGCTGGGGCTTTATTGCAGCCGTTTTTGAGAAGGGAAAAAAAGTGAGTACATATCGATTGAAATGTACGTGTTTATAGCTGGGATAATGATTTATTTGAACTTGGTCGAGGGAATTGGTCCGGAGCAACAACACCACCAAGACAGATGCTGTGTTCACTGGACTCATTTGTCCACTGTTAGTAATCACCTAGAAAAGGATATTAGCCCATCAAATCATCTTGCTTTGAAAATGATGGATGGCTCCATAGTAGCTGATGTTCAGCTGTAATTGTGTTGAATGTGTCTGGATAGTAGAGGCCCATTTTCTGCAATGCCACTATATATATAGTTTTACAGTACGTCAATGTAAAACACTTTACATAATATTTATGTATTTTTGCATGCATTTATTTTTTCATTTATTTAGTGTGTTTATATATAAATTAAAAAACAAAACAAAAACCCATACAAAAATAAAATATACATTTAAATAAATGTGGGTATATAAACGTTTACTAAAAAAAATAAAAAAAATAAAAATAAAAATATTTTTATATATATATATTAGGCCTGTCAGTCGATTCAAATTGTTATTATAATTAATTACATGATGTTTCGATTAATCTAATTAATTGCAAAATATATTTGACTGAGAATATCCACAAAAGATTGTTTAATGCTATTTTTAAATGAGAAAGTATCAAGTTGACATTACAAATTGCAGCTTTAGAAATATAAAAAAATTTAATCAAAATATAAAATATAAAAATTCTATTAAAACATAGAAATAATTTAATTATTTGATTCAACATAAAATGTATTGCACATAAACATTTAGGCTACAACAGCCTAATATAAACCATAAAACACAAAAGAAGATACTTTGAGAAACATCTCAGTATTTTTTGTTCATACAATGAAAGTCATTAACCAAAACATCTTTGTTACCAACAGTCTTCTTTTGTTCCACAAAAGAAAGGTTTGAAATGACATGAGAGTGAGTAAATGGTGACAGAATTAAAATTTTTGGGGCGAACTATCCCTTTAATGTTTTTTTTAAAATTGTTTTATTTAATTTATTTTTTTAATGATATGATAATCTAAATAGAAACTAAGTCTGCCAGCAGGTGGCAGTAAATGTCTTTATGAATCATTCATTCAAAAGGCTGATTCATTCAGGAATTCAATAAACGGCTGTCTTTATGAATGGGCCTTTGAATCATTGGTTCACACGATTCGTTCAAAACGCGGATTCATTCAGAATCAAACACTGCTGTGTTGCTCGAAGACGCACAACAATTCTGCTATGACTTCAAAGGTAATATATTCTTTGCAAAATTGAGCAAAACCATATAATATTGTGTATAAAAAATAACACAATACCACATTCTTATTTACTGAACTGTTGTGTAAAATCACATTTGCACTTGTGGTATTCGGACATAAACAGCACTCATGTGATGTTGCTCTCGCTGCTCGTATGGTATCGTATGATATAAATATGAGACAAAAACTCATAAAGAGACATTTTCTGCACCAATATCTTGAATTTTAGCGCATAACTGCATTTATGGAGTTGTTGCCCTGCTGCATCATATTTGCCAACAGTCAACTGTATGAAATGCAAGATGACGTACAGGTCTGGTATTAAAATATTTTAATTGTGTTATTTTTTCATAACTAATTAAGGTAACGCATTAAACTGACAGCCCTATATATGTAATGTAATCATTATATTTCATTAATTATTACATGTATATATATCATTATTACATGTATACTTATTTATTTTGCTTTAAACTGTTTTTAAATTTTATTGTCATCTATATACTCAAGTAATCAGGAGTTCCTGATTTCATGTTAGAATGCTGAGATCTGGTAAATGATCAAGTTCATAAAATTGCATATTGAGATATATCATCCTGAGATCTCTCTTTTGCAGGAATCCATTTTCTGGATGTAATTAGGTAATAAAAACAATCAAATTAAATTACTTAAACTTTTGATGCATTACATAATGGCCGGAGATCATTCTTCAGTATAAAGCATCAGTAATTAATGGGTGTGATGAAGTCGTTACGAGCTCCTGGTTATTAAATTATAATCTTTAGCCATAAAAAGGGAGAAAAAAAAAATCTTTTTCCCCAAAGAATGTGATGTGAATTTATCTCTGAGCATCTCATAGCATGAAATGTAGTGTTTCCAGAATATTTAACATTAGGAAGCAGTTAAAATTTATCCATCGTGTGCTTTCCTGAAAAGAAAGCTGACAAGTAATGTCGATAAATTGTGCAGCAGCAGCGAGAGGTGACAGTAAATCTGGTGCGGGGGCTTTAGGGGGTGTAGCTGTGATGTTGTTGTCAGAGGGGTGGACGGGTGAAGATGGATTCGGAGGGGAAAGGGTGATTTTAAACCTGGACACTGATTAGTTGAGATGAGAGGCAGACTCCGCGTCCTTGCTGTGACATTCGGGCCTGATATTTGTTTGCCTTTAAATAATACCCTGGACAGTGGTAAAGAGTGATGGCCAGGGCCAGGCTGACATTGTGCCTCGGCCAAGGTGACTGACTCCAGGCCACTTCCTCTCCCTCTCAGCCTTGTCAATACACATCCAGGGCACTGATGGGCTTTCCTCTGGATCACAGCACTGACACTGGTGTGTCTTCATCTCCACCTGCAGTTTCACTTAAAATACCCTCTCAGGGCTCATAGTCAACAGCATCTCACATCCTGACAGAAACGCACACGTAGCACTGCCACTCACTCCGTGCCATGTTACTTTCACCAAATACAGTGTGTTCTATCATGCTACTTTTTAAATATATGTTACATTCTGTTCTGTATTTGGGAAGATACTTTCAAATTGGTTTTTTTGTTGTTTTTTATTGATTATTTAAAGTCAAACTCTGCTCTTGGTAAATCTAGTTAGCTACAGTGTAAGCTACTTAACAGGTAATATCTTTTAAAACAGTAGTAATCTGGCACAAAAACCCATTAGTTGTATTCTTAAGTTTGCACGAGTTAACGCGATCATTCCTTCCTCTTTACTACTAGTTTTAACGTGAATAACCATGAATGAACAACTCGTGCCTCATCTAATCGCTCAATCAGTGTTTCAACCGCGGAAAGACGTCAACAAAACAGTTTGTAAACAACATGTCAGTAGCAATTCATTTACCTCAGCAAGTCATCAGTGTTTGCAGCTCGTTAGTTCACTAAAGAAATGAAGTCTAGAGAAGAGCATTTCGCGAAATATTAGACTAGTCTATATACTCGTCATATTTTACTTCACCTGTTAAGATCCTTGAGTCCAAATTTTTTGTATGCGTTTTTTTTGTTTTCATTTTTCGTCATCCTAAAAAATTTCGAACTCAGTGCGCAATGGCCTATGTTTAAATTAATCTGTTATGAAACAGATTACAACCACTGTGTAACTGAACATATTTTAATTTAGAAAATTTAAAAGAAATTTTATAATATATTAGTTAATTTAAAAACTGCATTATGTGCAATTTACATGTCTGCATACAGTTTTGAGTTGAGTGTTGATTATTATATTTAAAAATAAATAGTAATTAAATTTAAGTTTGGGTTAAGTTGTTAATTGTAACCTTATAATGTAAAAGGGTTCCCTAAAGCATAAGGTAGGTTTTAATCACTAAGAAGATATTAATTATAACTGAATTATTTAAAGAAAGAGCAACTTTCATTAAACCACTGTTTATTTAAAAAAATAAAAAAATAAAAAATAAAGTTTTTTCCCCTGCTGTACCAAAATCATACTGAACCGTGACGTTAAAACCGAGGTACATACTGTCATATGTGTACCATTACACCCCTAGTTTTTACATTAACTGAGATTTAACTCGTGTTTTTAGTCAGTTTAATGTAATATTTCAATTTAAATTGAAATGACTTATACATCTAAGTTGATTGTATGTAAATTTAAAGGCACAATATGTAAGTTTTCACCACTAGAGGTCGCATTTTCAAAACAATAACAAAGGCAAAGCTTGATGCTGTGAAGAGGGGTGGAACCGATGGGAGATGGAGTTTTCACTATAAAAAGATGTATGGAATTCACGAAACATGTTCACGGATGAAGTAATGAATTACCTGTACCTTCCACAGTTATTCAAACTGCGAATAAATTATACAGATAAAGCGGGCAAAGAACATTTACATTGTCAAAGAACATTATGACTTTCAAAAAAATACCCTTGTTATCAGTAAAGCTGTCTATGCACTGTTTGATGAATGAAGCTTAGTTACATCATGCTTAGTTACATCATGCATACATCTGCACTTGTTTATGATGAGAGAATTCACGAGCTGAATTCAGTCAGCCTGTCAGCTCCCGCACACACTCAAAGAAACTGTATTATTTCAGCGATGACTCATCTGAACGCCTCTGATTGGTCATTTAATTCATAAGCTCAACAGACTCGTGTGTGATTGGTTATAATGCATAACACTGAAAAAACGCGTATATAAATTTAATGCTGCAGTTAAGAATTTTCATTTCAGCCGTAATGGATTTACTTTTAACTGTGCAGCTGCCATGCTTGTAGACTTAACAATAATTATTAGGTCATTAATTATAAAACTCTTATATATTGTGCCTTTAAGGAAGCAAGTTTTTTCAAAGAGTTGGTACTTACTTAGTTTATGATTGTTTTCTTTATTCCAACTGTTGTTTTTTTCTTTATTGTAATTAATTAATTTTTTATTTCTTTGTTTGATTTGTCTTTATTGGTTTATTTTATCTTTGTTTTTATTTTTTGTTTGATGATTTTTAATTTATTATTTATTTTCTTTTATTTCGTTTATCTTATTTGTTTTCCTCTGACACGTCTTTTACTTTATTTTTTAAATTAGTTTTCTCTTATTTATTTGATTGGTTCGTTTATCATTTTCTTTCTTTTATTTATTTATTATCAGTTTCTTTTTTCCCCATTTACATGAATCGGAGGACTTTCATGACGTTTTCGGAAAGCGTGTGATTATTTCCTCAATTTGCTCTGTTGTACTTGAAAAGCAGTTTTTTTGAAAACATCTGAGCTACTGTCACGCTACCGAAAAATGCAGCCGAGTTAGTTGTGCCGCTACATTTAGTTAGTCACTCTCCAACACTGATCCTGCTCGTTGCCAGTTGCATGAGTCATTTAAGTGTCCTCAGAGGAAATCGTAACTCACGGCCCTGGCGTCCGGTGCTGTTATTTTAGCGGCTGAATGAATAGTTTCCCAGCTAAGTGTAGATGATGTGGTGTTGATTAAACCGGGCTGATCTAACCCAGCTGAGGGCCAGAGAAGGACCGTGATCCTTGTAATTATCGCCTCGCTCTCACAGTGATTTACTCCTTTGGCTGCTTGATGCATCTTCTTGCAGAAATTACTGACTGTACATAAAGCCCCTAATTTTACGTACTGACCTCTTTTAATTGGGCCCATTCGGGTGACACCCTGATTTACGGTGAGAGTGGATGGATGACACGGCCGACGTTACTCACAACTGCACTCAGAGTCGGGGGCGAGCCCGGGACACTCATTTACATTTACACACTGTCAGCACACTCTCTCATCCAGAGTGACATGGCCAGTCAGACTGCATTTAGCCCTCTGCGTCAGCCGGTGATGAAGTGCAGAAGAAGAGAATGGTCACTCATGCATCTGAGCGAAAAATGTCAGCGTCACCAAATGTCACAATAGATGTCGCAGCCGGTGAGGACGGGCGGCGAGTTTCACATATAAGGTGTCAAAGTGTCAATGGGGAGTGCGAAATAAACAATACACCTTATGAAGACTTTACACACGCGCACTCCTGACAGTAAACAGATTTGACTGTCGTTAACATCGAGGCAGGGCACGGATTGTAAACAATTCACAGGAAGTCCAAAAAACGTGACTTTAAAAGCTTTATTCTCGTCCCCCATTTCTTTTCCTTATTTTCACAGGCTGTAGTCATTAAAAAAGTGCACATGAACCAATTATTTCTGCTGTCCTATTTGTTTCCTGATGAATCTGTGCTGGCAGTCGCACCCTGTCACGGCGCAGAAAATATGTGTGAGAGAAGAGGTGCACCGTGCAATATCTCCGGGTTTGTCAAATAAGAGTTGAAGCATTGATTTTTCTAATTCATCTTGTCTCGGCGTGAGATAGCGTCTCTCTCACAGAAGTTTGACTCAGAAGCTGACACTGTGAGAAACTACAGAACCTCCTGACGCTAGCCTCAGGGGAAATGCAATTATTTTACCATTTGATGAGGAGGGGAGAAAGACCATGTTCCTTTATCAGGCAAATAATAACAGGAGTGTCATATCCTGTCTGCGTAGACGTGGTTTTATCTGATATAGAATTACAAAGCGCTGTCCCGTAGTATCATGGCATGGCTTGTCTTTGAGTTGAGATTTTGTAGTTTAAACGCGATGCGAACTGACATTTTCCTTGCTCTCTTTCTAATGAAGCTGCCAGTCTCGGCGCAACGGCTGCTAACGTACGGCAAATATTCTGACATGTTAATGCAACGGGGTAACACGCTCCATATTATTTCTAGGCTTTTTGCGTGAATGTATGGTGACTGTCCTTAAAGCTGAAGTGTGTAATTTCTGTGCCACTGGTGTCACCAGATGCAACTGCAAAAATGATGATTGTTTTTCCAAACAGGCTTCCTAAACACTGCAGTCAGTGGCCGTTCCCAAATGGTCCTTGGTTGAGCCAAAGTTATAGTTTGGTACAGCCTGCGATCTACAATTTTTAAAAAAATTATTTTTCTTAAAGCATTTTTGTTCAGATATAAAGTTTAGTGCTTGCTAAAATAATTGGTCAAAAAATGTGTAATAGTTTGATATTTGAAAAAAAAAATTGAATATATGTAGTTTGATCAACTGTGATTGCAATTTTGAAATGTTTATTATTATTATTGTTATTATTAAATGAAAATAAAATATTAATAGATAAAATATTATGAAAGAAATGTTCATAAGAAATACTACTATTGTAATATTTTACTGTAAATACAAAAATGCATAATAATAATTATTATTTTATTTTATTGCACAACTATAAAATTACAATAATAAAATTCATGGCTGTCTTCATTTTTTCATTAGAGTTTAAAGTGCATGTTGATGCGTGTTTTTTTTCTTCCCCAAATGCACATTAAAAGCACCCAGTTTATGTGGAGCAGCATTTGATGTGAATCAAAACTCTCTGAGATACTGAAAATACCCAACATGAGCTGCTTCTGTGTAAAAGAACACAGTGCCATGCTTCAATCTGAAACACACAGCACATTTATGTATTTATTTAATTAAATCACAGATTTTGCAATTTACAATTTAATATTGCGGTAAGCCATATGTAGTTTAATCGTACAGCTTTATTTGATAGTATATTATTATTATTTTTATTTTAATTTAATAATTGTTCACATGTATTCAAGGTTTAAATACAAGTTATTTACAGGTTATGCCACATGACTTTTTTTTTTTTTTCTTTTTAATAATTATATTATATTATACTTAAATACATAATTAATATAATTCCAACTTTTTCCAAACCATGTGAAATACAAAGATATCCTGTGGCCTCTTAAAATGGCTCTGAGCTGTTCGGGGCGGGGTCCTCGCTGCCCATGTGCTTGTACACGTGGTGTTAGGAAATTTACGGCTTTAATTTCCCCTGAAACATGCCCAGGCTGCAGGTGTTGTGGTGTGGTGGTTGTAGGCAGGGGTCACTCTGATTAATGGCCGTCCTTTCACAGGGAATGACAAACCCCTGAAACGTTGTCATCGGGAGTCCGGTCCCTTTTGTTCCTCCTCAACAGCTGTGACAGCCTGGCAAATCAGGAGTTTTCCAGGCTTAAATCTGCCAAACTCACAGACAAAACAGTCATCATCAGCTGAACAAATACCGCACCCCTACCCGTCCACAGTCTAGAGATTACCCAGAGTGCTTAGTGCTTATAATTAGCTGTAAGTTGCTGATAGTAGGCTCGGGCTGGGTAGAAATTGTTTCATTATGCTTAATTAACACCTACTTGATTATGGTTAATTACTACTGTTTGATAATAGAGGAGCAAAGTTGTCAGTCTCCAGACATGAAGAAGCCATCTGGATCATTGATAACCATATGTTGACACTTAGCTCCTGGTTGAGCTGTCAGAGGCCCAGAGACAGGCAGGTGTCTCCACTGTGTGATCCCGCCTTCCACGGATTCGTGAGTAAACACACGCAAACACCTTTCTGTGGCATTTGTACTGTATTTGCACGAGCAGCACTGTTCAGAGTAATACCTTGCACTCTGTGACCACAGCATGGTAAAATAATCCTATTGATATTCACGGCTGGTGAAAACTTAAATCTGCATTTTTGTTAAAATGTTAGAAGACTTTATAGACAGCGGAGCACCGCAGAACCTGAAAATGACAAATCAAACATACTGAACCCCATGGTGCACAAAAGAAATGATCCACCGCTATAATGCATGCCTGTCCTTGTTAATTTGCTGTATAAACAATATGAAATTAACTACTGTAAGAAGCCACAACACTAAGATGAATAGTTTGCTATTTGGAGGACTAAAATGAAGTTTTGGGGCATATAACATTTGTCATGTTTAATTGCTGGATCAATTAGAATCCGCAGTAATGATGATTTATAAAGATTTGAGTGTAATTTGATATTCATTAGCTCAGCCAGACGCATGGTGATATCAGCTTGTTAATTGTGCTTCCTTTTCTTGAAAGACTTGAAGCTTGAAATACATTTGGCATAGAGTTAGTCCTTCTTGACAAAACTGGTTTGTTGGTTTCTTTAGGGAAAAAAAAATCAGTGTTTATTTTCTGTGAACAAAAGTTAACTTACATGCATTTGAATTAGGTTGTATGTTAAAAATGAATAAACATTAAGGTATAAGCTATAGTGCTAACAGTTTTGAACTATATATTTATTGTAATACATTAAATATTTATTTATTTAATAAAAAGCTATTTTTCTCTTAATATTTCTCATCAGATACTACTTTTATCATTTTAAAAGCTATTAAATATTAAATTATTAAGTATTAATCTTAATGATTTAATTTAGTTAATAATTTTTATTTTTTTGNGATACTACTTTTATCATTTTAAAAGCTATTAAATATTAAATGATTAAGTATTAATCTTAATGATTTAATTTAGTTAAGAATTTTTATTATTTTGTATTTTGTGGTGTATTTCGACTGAATTATTAGATATGAAATCATTCTCCTCCATAAGTGTATTAGTCAGCCATGCAATTATGCGATTACACAATTTATGGCACTACATAACTGCCATTTATATACTGTTGAGGCCCTGTATAGTAGCTTTACTTAGGTTAATGTGGTTTATGGCTGTCAGTAGAAAGCTGAGGGTTTCACTGAACCTCTGTGCATGAATCATCAGCATGCTCACATATGATTCTCCAGTAATATGTATTTAGTGCAGTATGTAAGCGCGTTGTTTATGAGGGCTTTTGTTGACAGCTCGGAGTGCCCTTAGCTGCATATTGTTGTAATGGATTCAGTGGTCAAATCGGAGACAGTGTCATTTCGGCGGCGTAAGGTAAATAGTTCGTTACGCTCTTGTAATTCGAGCAATTTGGGCGCACCAGACAGACATGATTGGAGGATGCCAAGACGACGTGCCCTGCTTTTCCCGCACGACGCCGAGATGTAGGCCAATTGGAGACGCTCCAAATTATTCAGCGGCACAGCAGATTTCCTCCTCAAACAGGAAGGTTTCTTATTCATTTCCTTAGATTATCATCACATTTGTGTCACCAGCAGAAGAGCTTTATTGACTCGCAGAGATGCGCCGCCTTCGCTTTGGCTGTCGTTATTGGCCGCGCTGACATATTCATATGTGCCTGCGCTAATGCCTCCAAATTACTCCCTCCACAGACGTCACAATTGAACAGATAATTTTAATAAGATTCAGCTTGACTTTCGACTGCTCTCCTTCCCCACTTTATGGAATACAAATTGTAACCTGTTTTTAAAGCCATGCAAGACAGTGAACTTTAATGGGATTTGACAACATCATATTAGGCACAACAACTCCGCATAATGTACCGAAAAATTGGACGTGAAATTGGAAACATAGCCGAGAACAAAGTAAATTTACATGGTTTGGTAGGTTGGATGTCTGATATCATATTCTCTCATGCGAGCTCTCGGGGAAGCTGGGAAAAAAAGGCTGGGGCTTTAACAATGGATATCAGCGGAAAGTGCTTTTAAAGTTAAGGCTGATGGATGGCTTGTCAAAAAAAATAATTGCACTGGTAGAAAAGTGGGGCTGCGTGCCGGGGAGGGGGGAGCACCGAATATACAGAGAGGATGATGGGAAGTGACAGTGGTCTGTCAAGAAGCAGTGGCTGCCCAGAGAAGTGTGAAGCCCGAGCTATAAGGTGGCAGAATAGAACAGGCTGTCAGGGCGGGAAAGTGGCTTTAATACGGCGAAAAGCAAAGGAATCCGCCTGTCAGCCCTGCTCAGCCGAGCCGAAACAGGGAGAGGAAAAACGGCGGGAAAAGGTAGACTGAAAAAAACAGCCAGCCGTACTACTGCAGCGAGCGTAGGTGTGTGTGCGTGCGTGTCTGTCGAGAAAAACGGAATAGCCGAGCGAGAGCGTCGAGAAGAAAGGCCGTCCTGGCCGGTCCGCTCCATTATGTCGGATTCATCAGCCTGTCCGGTCCTCGTGGACTTTTAAGTGGATGCTGAGAAGTGGCTGATGAGACAGGCAGCGTGACTGTACTGCTCCTGTATCCTCGTCCTTTTCTTCGGCGGGGGGACGCAAACGAGTGTCATTTCGTATTTTCTGATCCCGCAGGACGGCTCATTACAGCGGGGGACAGCTTTACAATTATATAGCTGAGCTTCCTAAGGCATTTACATGAATTGGTGGAATAAATTCAATAATGCTTGTCTACATAGCCTTGACCTTGGGTGAAAGGCACTCTAGACTAATTCATCAGGGTGCCGCTGCTGAAGGGCTGATGTGTTGATTGTACCTGAGCGGAATATGCGCTCTCTGCTACACAAGGCCACGGCGACGTGATCGTATTAAAACTAGCCTTTATTGCTGCAGTTTTGTCGTCATCCCAAAAATTCAGAGTGGGCGGAGTTATGTTATTGTGACTCCTTTGGTTACCCAAAAACCAGTTTAGTTGGATGTACAAACCTAATGTGGTTTCAAATCACAGCTCTTTGAAGTTTCATTATCTTGTGAAGCATTGTGGTTAAGGTATTTATATCTTTTAAGAAGTCTGATGTCATGGACTGGTAGCATGGAGTGTTGTTGTAAGAAATAATAGATTGGGCATTGAGTGTGAGATGGATAGCAGAGTGTCTTTTATCAGATGATTAATGTACTTCGCCTTTTTATTTTTTTTAGCTGTGCCATTTGTAGTGTATTGATTATGTGCAGATTAACCATTATAATTGAGACAGGAAAGAGATACAAAATGAAGTCCCTCTTATAATCCACACACAAACATAAGGATCAAAATTCTTTCAATGTTCACATTGGTTTGAAACTCTTGTTCTTTGTGTGCTCAATAGATCAAAGGTGAAGTGTGTCATTTCACAGAATTGCAATCTGTTTGTTTTAGCCGCCCAACAGGCCATGTATGACAACATTGTCTCAAACAGTGGTAAAAGTTTAAAATAGTTAAACATAATGTGTTAACAATGGCAGGCAGGAGTTTTTGAAAAATAATCATTATGTTTGCCATTTCTTTGTGCTCCCATTAGAGACATAGACAGTACAAATTTCACCTTTTATTTAAATATTCAACACAAACGTCATAAATATTACCATTACGTCAATATTATTATTATTATTAATAATAATAATAATTGCTGTTGTTTAAATTGTATAAATAATAACAATGATACCAAAAACAACAACAATAATAATAGTAGCTGTTGTTGTTTAATTGTTACATTAATAATAACAATAACACCAACAATAACAAAAACAGCTAATAATAATAATAATGATGATAGTTGCGGTTGTTGTTTAAATTATATTAATAATAACAATGATACCACAACAATAATAACTAATAATAATAATAATAATAATAGTAGTTGCTGCTGCTGTTTAAATTATATTAATAACAATGATGCCACAACAACAACCACTAATAATAACAATAATAACAACAACAACAACAACGACTAATAATAATAAATTATATTTGTTGTTTAAATTATATTAATAATAACAGTGATACCACAACAATAATAACTAATAATAATAATAATAATA
>SCHK01140077.1:0-12425 GCA_004124795.1 Poropuntius huangchuchieni | reverse complement strand
TCAACTTAAAACATCCAATGCAGCCACTTGCCTTACTTTTTTTTAAGTTAGATCTAGGTATTACTTTTTACAGTGTATTTTTTTTATTTGGTATAATAATAATAATATAAATGTAAAATAATTAAAATCAACCTTTCTCAAATACAATAATAATGAATTTCAGTGGTCAATTTTTTATGTTATTCACACAAAAGCTCCCATTCAGTAATTCATAGGTTTTCAGCATAGCCTTTGAAACTTTATAGAATGTAAGACTGCTGTTCTGAGATGGACATACTGAAGTTTCACTCGTCTAATTTACTGGGAACACTTTTATGGAGGTCAAGGTTTAGCTACAATGTAGGCCTCTAAATAGGCATTTTCAGGTGCTTGTATTCAGTGAGGTGTAAGAATATTCCATCATGAATAAAATGAATAAGGGTTAAGAGTGCCATTAGCATAATTACCGTACTTATAAAACACTACATAAGATTCTACTAAAAATACACAAGGATCCTGTTGTGCCTGTGTTCTCTGGACCAATGTGGGACTGTTTATGTGATGCATAACTCTCTCTCTCTGTCTTTATCCTGAGAGAGCCCTGTGGTGAGTAATATGTTTCTGACAGACCTCCTTGCGCTAATAAAATGATAGGCCGTGCTGTGGCCATTAGTCTCTGCTCTGTAAATAAAAGCTCTGCCACTAAGCTTCAAACCGCTGAGAGTCTATCTTGATCCCCACAACCAGAAACTCGGCTGGAAATTTTAAACAAGCTGTGTTGCACTGCTACAATTTGAGCTAATAAGTGTGTTGCTTTGAGTTCTGGGAACATAAGGTTTGGTCTTTCTTGCTACAGTGACACAGAATATAGCGCAATGGTTGTTTTAATGTAAAATCTTTTGGATTAGATGACTAATTTGTGTGGAAACTATTCATGACACACCTCTAGACTGATGACTGTGGGAATTTTAAAGACTGAAACGTAATGCTTTATTTTTAGTTTATGGGGAAACACTATTTATTTTTTCCATCATCTTTTTGTTTTATTTCACTTGTGCTCGTACCGTAGATTTTGACTTTTCATACTAATCCAAACCTCTGGTACTTTAAGTAAATGTTCTACTAACCAAACAAGGAAAACAGGCGATGATGTGTTTATTAAGGTCACACGTAGAGAGACAGTTTTGGCCTCGTTTACTTTTCTTAGAAGCTTTTGAAATATGTTTGGAAAGGTGACTTTGGCTTGGACTGTGGTTATATAAACTGCTTTTCAAACCATACTTCTGAGAGAGGATTACGTTCCACAATCTAACCCAGATATTATAACAAACCCCGTGAAAGGACCCGTTTGTAACTCATAAAATAAATGTTCCAGTGTTTCAAACAGAATAACCTGTTTGAAAATGATTTTGATCATTATTTTTTCACTTACATTTGGCTCTGCTCATGGCACAAAAATGACACAAGTTGTCTTTACGGATTTATTACATTTTGAATAGTATTGGTCTAGATACCTCAGGTATAATGTACATTTTATACCACCATTTATAACACCCCCAGTGACCGCACTCATAAGTCAAGCAGAGAGCAAGAAGATGAAATGATGCGTTTCACTGTAATTATATAATAATTTAAAAGTGAATAAGGTCAGTAAAGCACTCACATACACATTATTGCAGTTCCAAGAATGAAGCCGTTTGGATGAAGGGGATTCTATTAGCTGGTAATTATGGCTAATGTAGGTTCATAACTCCAGATGTTATACATGCTTTATTTACCAAGTTGGGTTTAAATAATTGCATGTTGGTAAATGAGGAATTTGTGCAGGCAAGCAAAAATTCACAACCACGGCTAGATGGAAACAGCAAACACCACCCCTCTTTTTCTCCAGTTTCTTTTCTTTTCTTTTCTCCCAATTCTACATTTTCAAACTCCCTCTCTCTAGTCTCTGCCCATTATTTAAGTCTAGCTGTAGACAGTGCTGTTGTCCCATTACAATACAATAGCCCTTTGTTATTAAGACTCGATTTGTATGTGCTTTCTGTGAAGCATGACTAGGTAAGGCAGCAGCAGGAGTCAGGCATGTCCCAAAGGGAATAAATGGAGATATGCAGTACATTTCAGACAGGAAAATCTCATTACCTCATTCCCACCGTCACCAAGCAGCCAGTGTCAATGTCTATGTTAATGCAGAAGTAGATTGCAGAAAAATGGCAGATTCATTTATCAGTCTTTGGCCTTTTTTCAATCCAAACTTATCTTGTTCTTCTTTCATGATTTGTTTTCTCTTTTTGCTCTAGAGGTGCATCGGTGCAATTAGTCCCAGCATGGCGTTTCTCATAGTGTGTAAATCACATTGGCCCTTACCCCATCAACATCCCTGAGTGCAGTAAGCAAGGGCCTCACTTTTAAAGCTATCCTTCATTGTGACAGCAGCTAATATAATACTTTAGCACGTACTTCTAGAACTCAGTACAGCCTTGCATTAAATTAGCTTTACAGCTCCTCCACACACACACCATGTTTGTAGTTGTCTCTGTCCTTCAAGTGATTAATTGCAATCAATATTCAATTATGTGGTTTATGATGAGCAAGGCCCTGCTGTCTTTTCTGAGTCTTGCTGAGTAATAGCAGGGTAGCTACAACATATACCCATAAGCATGCCATCAGTGCATCAAACTGACCACACAGCTTGGGTAAGCCTAAAGGAACTTTATTCTGTATTTAAGCTGAACCTTTAAAGATAGTAAATCTCATTTTCTTGTGCCACCAGATGAAAATAAAAAGAATTCATTTTGTTTGCTCTGTAATTTGAATCAGTAGCCTATGTCATGTCCAACTTTGGGCTCCATTATCACATTTTTGTTCTGATATGTCATGCTGCATAAAACAACTGGTTCTCAAACAGAAGGTGAGGATTCACTCAGGAAATGTATAAGAGCAATGATTAAAGATTAATGATTAAAGATTATTAATAGCCTATATTAAGATAAGATACTTGAAAACAAGTAGCTTTATCATAATTACAGCAGAAAAATAGGCCTAGCCCTTTTAATATTGTGTTTGACCGTAAGGGTCTTTTGAGTCAAAAAGGTTGAGAAGCACTGCACTATGAGAAATGCAATGCATTAATTCACACTGGTCGGCACACAGACAACACTTTGGGTCACTTTAGGACACGCACATATAATTTCACCAGAGCCTGGAAGCATAGTGTTTGTACATGATCATACATCAATAACCCCTTTAAGTCTGCACTCCTTTGAACTCTGCTGTGAGAAACTCAATATGAGAGTGTAGCGGGATTTCACATTCAAAGGCTTGGATGTTAGATGGACTTGGATGTTGTTTGTGGATGGATGGATGTGTGTGTGTGCGTGTGTGTGTGCGTGTGCGCACTCCATACCGCTTGATGTGCTGCTAGGTTTGTTTACTCCAGGTATCTCAAACAGGAAGATTGCCATCTGCTTCAGAGAGAACTTCCAAGAGTGCCAGGACAACACATAAGAAGCAGGTGTCACTTTGTCATACTGTTTCTTCATATATTAAAATGGATTTCTATTGATGTATTCTAAGGCACTGGTTCTCAACCCTTCTGAGCTGAAGGCCTCAAACACTATTTTCAATAGTTATTAAAGTCTGTGTTATAGCAATTCAGAGACTTGTATAATATATTGCTGAAACGCATTACAAAGACCGTGAACTATGTAGTACTGAATTGTGGAGTTAGACTTAAATAGTTTTTCTTCATTTTTGTGTTTTTGTGATTATTTTTGGGCAGGTCTGAAATCATGTCTTGATAATGCACTGAGCATGGCTTCTCCCCCTAACACTGTAAGAGTTGTGCTCCATCTGAAGCATAGCTGTGCAGATCGATTGTTGTGGGACATCAAAGTACAGTAGAGCTACAGAGAGGAGACGGCTCTGCATGCTTTCGAATCGTACATTTATGTGTGTGATGTGACATACTCAGAACATTTAATTTTGCTTTACATGGATTTTAAGTTTAACAAGATTTTAAATGAGAAATTATTAAGTAGACATTACAAATAGTAGCTTTAGAAAGGAATATTTTATTTGATTCAGCAATTTATTACACATAAACCTTTAGGCTCCAACAGCATAACACAAACTATAAAACATAAAAAAAGATAATTTGAGAAACATGTGTTTTTTTTTCTTCATTTGTTCATGCAATGGAAATCATTGGTAACCAAAATAGCTTTGTTACCAACAGTCTTCAAAATACCTTATTTTATACAAAAGAAAGTAAGTCATTCAGGTTTGAGTAAATGACAAAATTTTGGGTGACCTAAAATCCCTTTAACATTTTTTTTAATGAAATAATACTCTAAATAAGAAACTAAAACTGTCAGCATGTGGCGGTAAATGTCTTTGAGTCATTTATTTGTTTGATTTGTTCAAACAGCTGATTCATTCAGGATTTCAGTAATCGGCTCACTTTATGAATGTGCCTTTGAATCATTGATTCACCCGATTCGCTTAAAACGTAGATTCATTCAGAAACTAAACACCACTGTGTTGCTTGGAGATCCACAACAATTCTGCTGTGACTTTATAGGTAATATTTTTGTTGACAAAACTGAGCAAAAACAGGCAATATTGTGTTTAAAATAACAATATTAACTTCTTATTTACTGAACTGTTGTATAAAATCACATTTGCACTCGTTATATTCAGGGCAAAGAGATATTGCTCTCGCTGCTATTGTGATAACGCTTATCATGTGATATAAATGAGACAAACTCATACAGAAGCATTTTTCTCCCAATATCTTGAATTTTAGGGCATAACTGCATTTATGGAGTTGTTGCCCTGCATCATGTTTGATTGTTACATTTCATCTACTGTATGAAATGTAAGATGACATACAGGTCTGGGGGTGGGGCCAGTGTGTTAACTGCGTTAAAATATTTTAATCACTTTATTTCTCATAAAGTTAAACTGACAGCCCTAACCATTTGCCAAGGCCCCTTAGTTGCGAAACACTGTTCTAAGGTATTAATATGTCAATTTTTTTCAGTTGTGAGCTTAGCCTGACTATGAAAAGTCAAATTTTGCCCCCAGATGTACAAACAATCAATGTCTATCAACCTATCATATTTTTTTATAATTGTATTGTTTATAAAATTCTGAAATATCATTTAATCTTACCTTTTTCATTTCTCAGCTGTCAATCATGTGGTGTTGGCTAGTGATTCCCTGGCTTAAATGTCAGGTTTATGGATCATTCGTATGCAGTTCGCAATCAGAGTGTTTTTGAGTTTGGAGACGTCCATGTACAGACAGAGGAGCAGGTTTATTAAAAATCTCCTGTTTTGTCTGAGTAATTGTTGGCTGTCTGCCTGTCTGAATTTTTCTCTTTCTCTGTCTTTTCAGAAATTGAAATGGTTGATTAGAGCGATGCCATCAGGTGTTCCATGAATTGGTTATGCAGATTTGTGCACTGCTGTATTGAATAGCAATGCACATCCTATTAGAGGTGAGAGTGAAATTTTGAGAATGTGAGATGTTGAATCTTAGCAAGGCAAATTAGACAGCTCCGTGAGCAGATTTTAAGGAATGGAAAAATCTGCTGGCTTAAACCTGGATTTTATTTTACCTTTCCGTTTGGTGACGATAGTGGCACACAATACTCATTCAGCTTTGACACTTTGCTAATGTAGGTTAGACAGATTTGTGTATAAAGGGTGATAGAGAGTTCATATTGGGATTATATTACAGGCTGTGGGTGTTTGATTAAATGAGGGCTTTAGGTAGGAAAGAAGATTGTTTTAACAAAAGAAATTATGAATTGCTGGAAAACCACAGCTCTGCTGTACGTTGAGCGATTCACCTCACAACACACATTCAAAGAGTTTGACAGAAACTGAACAAGTGTGTCTGCATCGCATTAACCGATTCACCCCACTGATCAGATGCTTTGGGGAAAAAAGACAGCCTGTGTGAATGTGTAAGTGAGTGTACTGTGATAGGAGAGGCTGTGTGTATGTGAAACATGCGCACAATTACTGTGTGTGTATGTGTGTGCAGTCTAAGCCAAGCATAATGAGCCTGTATTTAATGTTGGTCATGAAGTCTTCTCTCTTATTCCCAGTACAGATGATTAGCTGTCTAAACTGTCCAACAGTGAGATATCAGCCTCCTGCAAAACAGAGACAACAGTCAAACCTCAGAGACTTTACTGGCTCATTCTCACTCTGTTAATGATTCAGACCTGTCTGAACGACTACTAGATCTCTAGATCCTCTTTAAAAGCTCCATCACAGTAACTACATCTGTAGTTAGTCTGTTGTGCTGGAAAACTATTGATCCCAGCAGGCTGATATGCTAATGTGGCGGCATAAATTGGCTAGAGTTAAAAATAGTGCCATAGTGAACAGCTGTGATGGAAATTCAGATGTGCGCTTTTGAAGAAATCGGAGCATAATCTCCTGTCTGGGGGCATTAGATCTGACCATGGCAGGACATACTGTGGGCTCATTAGTGAGTGAGCCTTTATAAAAACCCATGATTTCGCAGAAATCATTGCACCCTACAGTTGCTGCTAATATCGCAAAGGCATTTTGTCTGAGGAGGCAAGTCTGAGTGCCGCCTCAAAACTCATCACCCATCACTGATGTAGATGGTGAAACACAGCAGCATACAGCTCGTTATCTAACATTAGATGCACAAAGGTGTGATTTGTGTATGTGTGTGCTTTGTCATCTCATTAAATGTTTTGGCTGCAGCATTAATGTGCTGGACTCCACTGTGCCTCATGTGGAGACAGTCAACACATCTGTTGTCTCTGTTAATCTCCATATAGTGCAAAGGACACTTAATGTCTAGACATTTTTACTGCCTTTGAGCTTTTCTCTGTCCCTTTTCATCTGTCTCTCTCCAGCTTTCCAGCTCACAGACCACTGTCCGTTCAAACTGTGACTATCAATGTTTGCAGAGTCTATCTTCTTCCAAATTTTCACCTTTACATTTGAAATGTTTTGGTTCAGTAAGAGTTCTAAATCTTTTTGAAAGAAGTCTCTTATGCTCACCAAGGCTGCATTTATTTGATCAAAAATAAAGAACAGTAAAATTGAGAAAAACTACTTTAAAATGCAATAGTATTTTAATTTTAATATATTCCAAGTATGGAATTTATTCCTGTGATGGCAAAACTGAATTTTCAGCAGCTATTACTACAGTCTTCATTGTATGGGGTAGGATATTAAAAAAAAAAAAAAAAAAAAACCTTTCTTATTCTTTGGAACACAAGAATTTTTAAGAATCTCTGAGCTTTTTTATTCCATACAATGAAAAGAGCTGTCAAGCTACAAGAAGCATCACAAAAGCATCTTAAAAGTACAACCCAAGCACTTTCAAGTCTTATGAAGCAATATGATATGTAACAGAGAGAGACTGAAATTCAAGTCTTTATTCTAAATTTAAAATTGTGTTTTTCAGCCAAAGTCATCGTTCATCATTATTGTTTTTGACATTCTGCCACAAATATCTGCTTTTGTTTCATATGGATTTCAAAGAACATGAGGCTAAAATAAATGATGACATTCTACTTTAATTCATAGTAACTGCAACCAGAAATATAACCCACTAAAAAGAGAAAATAAGAATTCAGAAGAAAAAAAATAGCATAGGTGTGTCTGCTCTGAGAGTTTGGATTTCAGAAATGGCACATACCATGCAGTCATGCAGAAATTGTTTGCTGTGAAACTGTTTTGTTCAGGTAAGACTAAATTAATGAGTCAATTATAAAGTTCAGAAGCATTCAAGTGTGAACGGCACACCATCATTTTCTCTACCTCTGACTCCAACACCCTCTAAAACTCCCCTGACTGGCGAAATCATTCTTAGGAAATGTTTATGAGTAAATAAGCTTGTAAACAAGTGAATTGATAATGAATTTGGTGTGATAGATCAAACTCACTCATCTGTTTCAAACTGCAATTCAAAAGGAATCTTGAAAGGTGCAGCAATCTTGTCACATACCAGAACAAGGCTTTTTGTGTGTATATGGTTACCTTCAGATCTTGGAAAGAAGTGGATGACTGTTGTGGATGATTGTCATCTCTTCAGAACAGATGTGTTTAGCTTGGCAGCAGGGCCGTCTTGAGTGGTAATGTAATATGTAATCTGCTGCCATATTTGACATGCTTGACTATGTCTTCATGTTACTTGTTTGCTTTACTGTGCTCAAAAATCTCTAGCTGTTTCTTGTCGCACTACATGAGAAAAATCAAGCAATTTGACTGTCGGTCATGACAGATACGATTTCATACCTGACCTTGAAGGAGCAAGATCTGATCATACATTGTGAAAAATCATTTACTGCAAAAATTCTGAAAAACTTGGTTTCATAAATATTATGAAAAATGTTTGTTGATTAAACTATTGTTTCAAGTACAGATCTGAAATGTATCACTTACCTAAAAATATCCTATTTGCCTTCAGTAAACCATCATCTCTCTACTATATATTTATTTATGTCTAATAATCTGATTTCTACTTCCTTTCCTTGTTCTCTTTGTGTGTGTTGCTGATGTGTCAGTATGCTGAATCATATCAAATTATCTCTTTCATTAATTTCAGTGAACCGGGAAATTGCCGACTTGCAGCCTGAGGCAGTTTCTAACTTTGGAAGATATTGAAGTAATCCATAATTGGCTTTTTTACTCTCTTATCCATCTCTGAGACAAGAGACTTCATCTGCTTTTGTAGTTGGCCTGTTAAGATTTGAGGAGGAGATTGTCTTTTTTTTGTTGTTATGAAAAAGAACTGCAACATTCACTCCTAAGAGTTGTTGACTATCCTTATTAAGATCTTTTCTGCAGTAAATAAATTTAGCCACAACACTCAGTTAGCTGCACCACTATAAAGATTTACCAATCAAACAACCAGGTAATTACGTAGCTGATCTCAGAGCAGTAATTACTATCTTAGTTGAGTTAATGAGGCCTGTATCAGTTCAGAAGGAGTTCAGAAGCATTAAGATGGAAGACATTGACTGACCTGTGATCTGTGAGGCTGCTGATGTGATGGTGTTATAATGGCAGACTAATTTTGTGCTCTATGGGTTGATAATCTGAAGTTAATGATGCACGTCCCGGAACTAATTCACTACAGTATGAATCATGTTTTAAGATTTAGTGTGATTAAAAACAGCAGGAATGCTTGGTATATGTTGTGCCTCAATTGTTATGCGTTTGCCTGTAGGTGTAGGAATCCTAATTCATATAGTAAAAGTCTTTATTTCATTTCATATAATTATTTTAGCAAATTTGTAGTTTGTGTTCATTTTTGATTTCACTTATAGTGAGTGTACTTATCCAAGAAAGTACAGAGTAATACAAGTTAATTACATGTCTTAAGATTAGGTTTAGAGGAAGGTTTAAGGTTAGTAGTTTTTATCCAGTTATTTAAACAGTAATTATATAGATTGTATTGCAGAACAGGACCATAAAAAAACAGGAGTGCCACCTATTTTTTTTATCGTTATAAAATTTTACCGCAGTGCAGCTGTACAGTAGGTTCACCATGAAATTGGTGTCAAAAGTCATTGTGTTGAGAAAACTTTCTTTATTTTGCCTTTGGTAGATTCAGTGTCACAGTCAGTTCCAGCGCTGCATGTGATGTAGATGGATCTGAAAGGTTTAGTCAGATTTGGCCTTGTGTTGCTGCGTTGATGTTTTACTTGCCTGTAGATCAAGCCTTTAGCAGGCTTGCTTTCTCATGTTGTGGCAGCCAAGATAACATTTGACCTTAAAATTATCCTTGTGACTTTGGCCTGACCCGCTCTTTCACGTGCAGTCGTTACGGACAGGCTGAGATTTCTGACCTTTTGAAAAGAGAGCGAATAAGAAACGAAGCAGAAAAATGAGGGAGATGAGTGAGGGCAAAATGCCAGAAACTCCCTCAGGCATTCTGTTACAGAGCCTTGATTCTTTTCTGTTTAAATTTTGGAAAGTAATGTGTTATGGAGTAGCGATGCTCATGCATTTGCACCCATAATACATCATTTCAGTTTCATGTGTCTCTAACACACTGATCTGGCCTCTCAGGGAGTATAATGTAAAAAGCGTGCTCCGGCGGAGAAGCTTCAGATCTCAGCTTGGCCTTTCATGAGCAACTCATTTGCTATTCATGCTTTTATTTGTTCTTTTTGTTTTCCTTTTTCTACAAAATCTTTGAACCTTCCTGTTTGTTTGTGTGACTCAAATGTCTGAAGATGCACAAAAGAGGATGCCTTAGACACATTTTATCCCTGCGTTCCTGTGTTTTATTCCAAGTAACATGACTGATAGTTATTTGACCATAAAGAATAACGGCAAACTCTTGCAAGGATATTTGTTGTACTGCCAGGAACCTTTTGATTTCCACATGAATGTCTCTTTCAGACTTTAAGTTCCTTTTTATTTTCCTTTTAATCCTATTTATTTGCTATTTAACACTCATTAAGTTAAAACTATATCAATTCATACATTACCAAATTAAATTATTCAGTTGCATTAAGTGTTTCTCAATTCAGTCAGCTTTTATTTAATTTTATTATAATTTTTGTTGTTGTTTGTTAAATGATCAACATTGGTTAAAAATGTAAAGCAAACAGTGCAAGTTGGTAACATTAAACATTCAAATATGTAATCAAATGTAAGTTGTCATAATCTCTGTAGGTGTTTAAATTGCTCATTCTTTGTAAAGCTAGATTTTATATGATTATTATCACAAAATTTCGGGTTGATTTGTCAGTAGAAGTCTCTCAGTGGTAATGTCTTCATCCTGTGCAATAGTGATA
Organism: Poropuntius huangchuchieni; assembly: GCA_004124795.1. NCBI lineage: Eukaryota > Metazoa > Chordata > Actinopteri > Cypriniformes > Cyprinidae > Poropuntius > Poropuntius huangchuchieni. Next base: position 1,636 of record SCHK01140077.1, on the reverse strand, counting down.
GATGCTCTAGTCATTAGCTCAAGATGTTGGAGCTCCTGGGTCCAGTCTGGAGCACCCAGCAGTGAAATGTCCCGAGGCTGTACCACACATATAGATGCACATTCTTGCATGAACACAAGATGGATGTGTTGAGAGTAAGCAGGAAAGCTGAAGATGAGTTTCCAGCGGCCTAAGGCATGAGTCTGTAGTGTGACATGCAGCCCACATAGCAAACTGCTGAAAAAGAGAGAGATGGGAATAGTGCGTATTTGTTGATGTCTTCAGCTTCAAGAGATCTTTTTTTCAGTCAGGCCTGAGGGTGAAAATGTGTATATCCTTGCCAAAATGCCACAGTTATCAGGACTGAAAACAATTTATAACCTCCGTGTTCCCGTTACTGACTTTTTTTCTCGGGAAACCTTGGACTGCTATCATAGATCTTGACACCTCTCTTGCATTTTTTCCTCCAGATTTCTCCTTTTACCTCTTTTTGGTAAAAGACTAGTTCTGTGCAAATATACAGAATTTTTGTTTGTAAGCGTGCGTGTATGTGTATTGTATGCTGTTTGTCTTGGTCTGTATGTTTTAAGAGACCACCCACCTAGACTCTGTCAAGCCAGAGACCCCCTATAATAACAGTCATTAAGAACATTAGCTTGCATTATTATATTATATGATGGTTAAAAAACCACTAGTGGGGGAAAAAAAAAACTCTTTCACTCGCAAATACATCAGATAATGAAAGTAACATGTTGTGAAAAATGTGTTTTCTCCATCTAATAAGACTTGATTCAAATGCATGAGTTTTTGTGATGGCCAGTTAAAATAATGATGGATATGAATAAATGATCATTACTCAGTCCTAGCAGGGAGTTCAGTTGCACCCACACACGCCGCAGATCAAGATGAAAACTTGCTTGAACATGTTTTTAGATTTTAAAATCTCTGTTCAGCTTTTAGGTAAAGACATCAGTGCGTTCATTCCCACAAGTTTTTGGAACTGCCTGTTACTAACCTGACCATAATAAATTTCATAATTTTTGCTTTGTAATGCTGCTTAAAATATTTACAAATGTTTTATGAAACTTTTCATGGTAATCTTTCCAATCTGAATTTTTTAATCTGGTTACAAGAGATTAAAAACTGACTTTGGTAAGTAAATGAACTGGTTGGCCAGTAACTTTACTGTATTAGTAACTGCAACAGAACAAATGAGTAAAGAATAAACTCTGTAGGCAAAGTCCAAAATCATGTTATACTGTAAGTAAGAAGTAGGTTGTGGATTCCTCCCTCAGGGAGACTGTAGGCTGTTCTTTTTTTTTTTTTTTTTTTTTTTTTCTAAAGATTTATTCGTTGGCGTTTTTGCCTTTTATAATAATTGGACAAATCAAAGCTGACAGGAAGTGAAGTGGGAGAGAGATAGGGGGCATGATTGGGAAAGGTCCTCAAGCTGGGATTCGAACTCGGTGCGCCTGTAGCGCAACAGTGCTGTATGTCAGTGCACTGACGCTAGGAGGCTATTCTGATTAAGAATTTGTTTTCATTTCATTGTAGAGTTTTTTTTTTTTTTGTTGTTGTTTTTTTGTTTTGTTTGGCTTGAATCTAGAAGTGTGTGAAGTAGGGTTGTGACGGTGAGGAAATTTTTCCACCGGTTAAT
>SCHK01139952.1:7357-25941 GCA_004124795.1 Poropuntius huangchuchieni | reverse complement strand
GTGGGCGGGTTTTGCGAACGGTCAATTACGAGATTGTAAGAAGTGTTCAGATCTTCATAGAACTCGTAATTGACCTTATGTAGCTCTGCCACTTTTTAGTGCTGTATTTGTTGTCTTCTCTCTTCCATTTGTATTTCCACAGAGTGAAGGTAAGGTCGTACAATTTTATGAATAAACCGAATTCGTTTTCAAATCTTCCCAGTCTACTGACATCTGCTTTGACCATTACAATGACCATGGTAAATTTAGTAAACTCTACAAAAAGTAAACCTACTTCACCAGCTAATTACTCTTTAACAGATAGAGCTACTTGCACTTGAGTGTTCCAGGCTTTGAAAGTTCCAGTATGGCAGACGGCTTAAATATATAGGCTATGCTTCAGCAGATACATTTTCTAACACAACAGAAGATAAATCTGTTAGCTAACAAGGCATTTAAAAGGTAGCCTACTTTAGTTTAAAAACCTGTAATATTATACATATTAAAAGCACAAACCAAAACACATTCTATCTATCTATCTATCTATCTATCCATCTATCTATCCATCTATCCATCTATCTATCCATCTATCTATCTATCTATCTCTGGAACATATGGCTGTCCAATATTATTTAGGCGCTATGTTTGGACGCTAATAGTATTGCCAGAAATGACGTGGCTCATAGTAGTATGAACAGCTCATAGTAGTAATTTACGTCAAGTGCTGTCATCTGACGGCCATTACGACATAGCGTTAACGCAGCATGATACTGCAGTTCAAACTGGATTATTTGTGTAATGTGGCTTTCATGGGTTTTTGCATTGCTTAAGACTGTAGGCTTTTAAAAAAACTGTCGTATACAAATTAATTTATCTTCATCTTATTGTGCATTAAAACGCTTTAATGACCATGTAACACGCATGTTTTGTTTTCATTATGGGGTATTTTTTCCTTGTGTTGCCGTAAAAAAGCAACTGAGACAGAAGCCTACTGGGGCAACGAGTTAATCAACTGTGTCCTGGAAGTATCCTATAGGAAGTGTAGGTTACTGCCAAACCTCGTTCAAACTCCATTCCGAAGGCAGAAGTAAGTAGGAAATTAGTTAAATATCTAATGAGGAAGTCTGTCTAAAGTGCTGTTTTGAGTTTCCAATCTGGATGACATGGCAGGTGATGCCCATGAGTCCTTTGGAACTGAGTCATGATGTGTCATTAACCAGCTGTTAAAGTACAAACAGTCTTTGCCCTTCCAAGGCTGCAGCTTATTTCTCTCTCTCTCTATTTACCTATCTATCGAATTTTTTTGATTTTCCTGTATCTAATCATGTCCCGCTGTAATTCTTTATGTCGCGACGTAGCTATATACGAGGACAGCACCGAAGACGACGTAAAAGTCACACTGACGGAGGTGAGAGCTACAGTTTGTCTGTATGCGTGTGTGTGTGTGTGTGTGGGAGAGAGAACGAACGTGTGTCCCGCCCACAAAAGAGAATTTTGTGATCTTTAAATGAGACAGTGGAAATTCTCATTTTAGTGCATGTTTGCTTCGAGTCAGGACCACTACGCTGAAAACAGTAAGAGAATATTATATACATGTTACTAATTAATTAATATTAATCATATATAGCCTATAATTGGATCTATTCTACATTTCTATGCTACATTTAAAATATTTAATCATTTGATCATTTTAGAAGTTAATTGAGATTATTTTACTTCACTATTGGTAAAGAGTTGAATGAATTTAATGAATGAATTACACTTTATTATACAATTACATTTCAATAATTAATCTTTTGTATGGTGTTTTATACAACAGAGATTATTTCAAAGCAGATTCACGTTATTAAACAGGAAAGTAACAGAATAAATGATGCAAACTTGAAAAATGTGGCTATAAAGCAGCTGTAGCAAAACAATAGTGTCACTATTTGGCTCCAGTCAGTTCAATGTTGGTTTAGTTCAGTTCAATAACTGTAAAGTTCATTCATTATGAAAGTTCAGTTCAGCTCTCCTGAAGACAGTAGTGTGATTTAGTGTCAGTGTAACTGAACAATTACATTGTATTATATCACATGTACAGTTAATTAATAATTGCTTAACAATTTTCCTTAGTTATTAAATTCTTTTATTTGTTGTGCAGGAAGAAATGTTGGCTGCTTTCAGAGGACTTCCAAGGATTTTGCTAATATTCAGTCTAGTACTGAACTCCACTTCAGGTGCTGACACTGGATGTGCTGACTATTTTCTTAAAGGAAACGATGTCTGCTGCAACAGATGCAAGCCAGGTACAGAGACATTTACTGACAGCAGTCTACTGCATTCTGTAACCTAACAATATATTTACAATGCTGACTGTAAAAGTGTGTCTTAATTTTAAGAAGGTGCAATTTAATAATTTATTGGAATATCAAAGATGCCGAAAACTGGATTACAGATTATCACTGAAATTACACATGAAGGAAGTTTCAGATCATTTTGAAAGCGTCACGTGAAAAGGATGTGGTTTGGCACTCAAAGGGAAATCCATGAATTGTTCTGTGATTGCGTAAATATGACTAGATCATCCTTAGAGAACACAAAGGGTTGTCCTAGAAATCTTACTGTAAATAAGGAGCTCTGTAAAGCTTACTTGAAATGTCCAGTTTCGAACGTTTTGAGACTCAGTGGGTGTCATTCTCTATTAGCAGTAACTGTCTAATGTTTTGGATATGTAATAGTAGTACTACTGTTTTGGATATGTCATTCCAGATAAGCAGACGTTATGTTGTATGACATCAGTTAAACATATACTGTGGGACTAAAATGTTAATATTATCAGATAAAAAGTCAATACTTTTTTTATTGCTGGATTTTAATGAGATGGGAAAAAAAAAAAAATCCCTAAGACCTTTGGACACCCTTTAGTGATTAGAATGCTGAAGTCATATGTCTATAAGTGTCAAATGTGTATGAAATTCAGTGGCCATGCTGAAAGCAGCTCATTGTTGTTACAGGGAACCGCTTGGTGGAAAGTTGTGGAAGAGACCCAGAAAAACTCTGTACCCCCTGTGAACCTGGAACTTACGTTATCAGTCTTAAATATTCTTGTTTGAAATGTACCCAGTGCATAGGTATGCTCCAGTTTTACATCCTCACTGCCATTTTGGTTAGCAAAAGCTAATTAATGGCTATGAGAGAACAAATGATTGTATTTATCTACATCATCAAAAGCTTTGATATGTGCTTTATGCTGAGCACATAATATATACATAACATCATACTAAGTAAGCATCATTCTTTCTGGTACATGTTTATAGGAAATCAGTTTACACATAAACCTTGCACTAGCAGCAGCGATACTGTATGTGGATGCAAGGATGGATATCGGTGTGGAAACAACAAATGTTCCTTCTGTGTTGATGAATGCAAGGTGGGGGAGGAGCCCACCGAAGAACGTAAGATTTCTATTGAACCCCTATTCTTGACTGTATAAGCTGTATAATATCAAATTGCTTGCTGTTACGCTGTATTATTTTCAGTTAAATTCTGTAAATGAATGCTTGCAGGATCTTGTAGAAAATGTCCAGATGGAAAATTCAATGATAAAATCCACAGTATGTGCAAAGAATTGAGAGAAAGGTAACATACAATTGACTGTTTTTAAAAAAATATTATTTCTCCAAAAATGAATTTGCCATAAAAGTCATTCAAACTTTCTTATTCATTCTCTAGTTGTCCTGATGGACAGACTTTGATCAAAGGAAATGTTACCAGTGACAGTACATGCACATATTTAGAAGGTAAGAAGAAAACACAAGAGGAGAACATAACTTGGATGGCAAGCAACATTCCGCATCATCTAATGTTTTTGTGTCTGTTACAGTTCCTAGACCAACACCCTTACTTACTAAGAATAACATTGAAAAAGGTAAATGAAAATATCTAGTGAAGAAAACAAAAAACATTACCACCATTGCAGAGCTGTGCTCAAGTTAACTGGACTTATATTTTAATATGAATATCAAATTCTAACCTCTAGGACATTTTTGTTTCCTCTAGAACTGACAAACTGGCTTCCAGTATTCATTGCTGCAGGGATGGCAAGTTTGGCTGTCCTTTTAATCATAGCATCTGTGGTTGCATACATAAAGGCACAAAAAAAAACAGAGAAGAAGAAGCCAAAAACCGATACCCCTGACCAAGGTACCATTTAAACCTGTGTGTCCATTTTGTCTTTCCTATATGGCGTTTTTAGACTAAAACTACCTGTCATGATAATGTCTGATTTTACAGTATTGTCATTCCTTTCTTGTAGACCTCTCAGACGAGTCCAGGATAATGGTTGTTGAGCAGGAAGACTGTAGTTTTCGTCATCCCGAGCAGGAACAGGGTGGCAGCTCAGATTCCATCAATACGCAAGACTCGGAGTCTAAACTCATAGTGTGAGTTTACTGGACAGTGTTTATTTTTTATGTGACTTTGCATTGCTGCAGGAACAAGAGAACAAAATCACTGAACATTTACTAAACTGTGAAATGCATACTTGACTGAGTGTCAATCAGCCGTTCCAGGTGATGTATCAGAGATTAATCTGAACAAAATGAGTTCACTTGTTCTGAAGAATCACGTCGGAGTTTTTAGCTTCTGAAGTGTGGTGCACCTTCATAACACAAAGATGAGAGGTTGTTAATGTAGGTGTGCAGTAGCAGACAGCATGTCAACACTTTTATAAGAGTAGGCGTCATCTACTGGTGCTTGCGTCACATTTTTCAGGTCAAAGCCCTCTTGAAATACCCTGGTGGGCTTCCCCACTTTTTCTAAAAGAGCACCATTTTAAAAAATGATCTTTGAATCAAGACCAAAGAGGATAACAAGTACAATGAGACTGTTTTAAAGGGCATGTTTGCACTTTAACCATTTTTATTTAATGTTTGTCCAGTTGTTTCTATTTTTTGCTGTCTGGAAATCAGCAGAGAGAGCAGAGTAGTTTTTGGTAGCTGAAACTAAACATTTAACCTCAAGATTTATTTTTTTATTTTTTGTACATTTTAATGTAAAAAAACAGTATGTAAAATTGTCAACTCTTGCCTTTCTAAACCCTGGGTTAACAAAATTATGACTTACTGTTCATTCATTCACAATTCATTCTTTACTTGGGGTTAGGAATTTACCCTGGGCATTTAGGTTTCGACTCAAGGTTTCACATTCTACATTTGTAAATCCCGGGTTAAAATTCGTATTTGCATAGTCAATATCATCGACTGGATGAACTGCTTAAATTAAAGTTTGTCTCGCTCATACGCAGCAGTTGGGCTTATTTGTTCCTGGCTATACCATACGGGTTACGCTAAACAGAATGTTCGCACTTCTAACTGTGAAATTTTTTCATCCAAGTTAACACGTTTCCGTTACTGTTTTACATTTACCTCTCAAACGCTGAAACGAAATAGAACGCTGAATGTTGCGCTTTAGTTTATGATTGGTTGTTGGCCGTTACGTTCTGAAGTCGCATCGTGTTACACACGCAAAGATGACAACCTATGTTAAGGTCAGAGTGAAAAGCCCTATAAAAGCATATAGAATGTAAAACTACACTGTTGCACTATAGTATACTGCATAGCGTGTTCTGTACGCAGTATTGTAAATATATCTGCTTGGCCAGGGCTCTGAGAATCTACGTGTTTGGGAATTTCCTGTAGGTAAATACCTTGACTTCATGGAGTGGATACTGGGGTTATTAAACAAGTTATTGGGTAAAAAATCCTCTGAAATTGCAAAAACATGGAGGATTTCCTTTAAATGTATTATTACTGAGAACTGAGGTTAATGAGCCAGTTCAAGTGATAGTCATAGCTTCTGACACAGGTTTACATATCTAATCTAATCTAACAGGATTGTTCAGTGGACTGTATCATGCTGACTCAGTGGGAGTTCCCTGATGACCAGGGTTAAAAAATATTTACTGTATTTGTGATGTTATTAAGCTAGGAATCATGAATCATTTTGCATTCCAGTTCTGTTTTCCTCCCATGTATACGTGTATCAACGTGCCGAGCTCTGCATTCACACAAAAAAAGGAAAAACCTCACATTATGTGGCTCCAAGGAGCTGTTTTCTCAGGGCGTTATAAACATAACAATGGAGCAGAACAACTGGTGGGCGAGCAATATGATAATGGTGCTAGTCTTTAACGGTCAAAAAAAGGTCACCTGTTTAATGTCACTTTATGCGTCACCATGTGTTTACTATGTAAAGATTTATACTGGGTAACCCTGTTTATAAAACAGCTCTACCTCTTGTTTAAAAAAAAAAAAAAAATTCCAAAGTTTCATTTTGTGGGAAGAAAAGGTCTCACTGGAAATTGATGTTTGAGGTGCTTCCCGCAGAGATTTGCATGAATTTGTTGGTAACTAGGGAAAGTCTTAAATTTTAACTGGAGATAAAGGTTAATTCCACACAATTTCTGCTGTAAATGTAAAATGTGTTTATTGATGTGAATCAAGAAAGATGTGGGTATTATATATTTTTATATATATATATATACAGTATATATGTCATCTGTACAAAGCATTTATTAAACTTTATATAGGCAATGAAGGCCTACTGATTCATGACAACACATTATTTACATTGTTGCCATAATATACAATGAAAACATATACAGTATAATGTTAGCATTCAGCATCAGTACATAAATACATGAAAGTTCCATTTCCTCCAGTCTGGCAAAACTACTGCATATATATACTTATATTTATAGACTATGCTGATGTACACTACAAAGAAGGAAGATGACTCAAGCCAAAATCGTGTAAACCACTGAATATTATTAAAATAATATTAGAAAAAGTAAATGCGAACACATGACCAGGTTCTGCAAAAAGTTTCATAACTTTTTACATAATGAAGGCAACCATTAGAAATGAAAATAACACTTTGGGCAAATTAAGAGTAGTGTAGTTCCTGGAATTTTTCGGGGGAGGAGGGGGGGGGGGGGTACATGCAATTCAAAAAGAATGCCTGCTTGAATATCTTAAGAGATAAAGTGTCATGCAGAAAAACTCCAAAGAGGTTCACTCAACCATGTGCCAACTTCCTTTACCAAAGCATAGTATCGTTTCAGGTTTTCCCAGAAGTCAAATGTGTAATGCCAAGTACTGCTAGTGGTAGCTTTCCCTCTGTGGTTACATACCAGCCTCTAACCAGCTGCTAAATGAAACAAACCAAAAGAGCATGACATGGCAAACAGATGTTTACTAGTAATAGCAGCACTATGGATGGAGTGTCCCTGTTTTGCAAGTTCAAGTTGATTTGTTGATTACAAAAGTATCCCAAGTCTTGGAGAAAGCAGAAGACCGGAAAGCCCCAAACTGCCACGGCATGCATGCATTTCTTTAATCTAATTTGGTTATTAATTCAGTATTGCTGTTGATTTCACACTTTTATATGTCGAGCATCACTGCTGCTTGCAGTTCTCTTTCTGTTTTGCATTTTCCTTTTTCTCCTTCTCCTTGGGCTTTACTCGTCCCAGTTTGTCACTCTGTCGTTTTGTGGGGGGCACAAAAGTAGGTTCCTCCAAGGGGCTGTGCAAACCTACTTGTTGTGAAGTTTGATTTTGACAGGAATCTATAAGTTAATAGTTTTATAATTATTATTCATACCATTCATAAATACTTCAGCGGTTTGTGTTACGTGAATGAATGAATGAAACTTGACCTGATTCAGCTGCATCCTTCCTTTGAAAGGTGGGGTCCAACTCTTCTGCAATATTCCTGATGGCTTGCGGTTGCCTGTGGTGACACCAAAGGAAGTTAAAGAATATTTCCTGAAAATTAAGCCATAGTTCATAGAGAAAATAGTCATTTACATTGTCATGGAAACGTGACTAGGGTGCTGATTGTCTGGGGTAAAGTCATCAACTGGGGATTGAAGACCTTCAGAATCCAATCTCTGTCTCTGTATATCAAACAGCAAAATTCATAATTAAATTATTTTGGAATTTCTATGTACTGCTACAAAAAAAGGCAATTAAAGATAAGTTCACCCTGGTCCAACAAACACAAAAAGAGTTTCAGAATTAGTTAGAAACTGGTGTTTGCTGAGTCAATGTGTATCATCCTTGAAAGATCAATATTTCCAAAGAACACGTGGCAATGCTGATGATTTATATGATTAAAAGTAAGGTTTAGTCATTTCATCAGCACTAATATTTGAAGGAACTGTGCCCAAGACATGCATGGACAAGGCAATTCTGCAGGTGTCATTTGATACAATCAGATACAATCAGGAATTTTTGGTTAGTTAATAATGAATACATGGTTACGCAATAACGAAAGATAGTCTGAGTCTAAAGGTATGGCTACCTGTCTGTCACATGTTGTTCTCCTATCATTCTCACTGTATTCTTGAACAGGTTCCAGCTCACGAGACCTCCGTTTAGCCTTTATCTCCTGTTTCTGCATGAAACGTGCAATTTCCTGCCACAAAACGACAATTTATGCACCCATTTATGCATTGGAAAAGTATCCCTCATTCAAACTCTGCTTACCTCATCCTGAGCAACCTGTGCTGCTCTGAAGTCTCCAACAGGACAGTCCCTTCTAAGAGGAGAGGAACCTTGCTGAGTCTGAGAGAAGAGAACACACTTAAGTAAACTTGGCAGGAAAGTGGCCCTCCAGCAGCAGGATGGCTTGGTATTCCAGTGATATTCAATCACTTTCCTGGAGCCCCTCAAAACCAAACATTTCGAATGTCTCCTTTGTCTGACACTCCAGTTTCTTAGAGTCTTAAAATGTCTAATGAGCTGATGACCTGAATCAAGTGTGCTTGATTAAGGAGTAAGTGGAATATACCAAAACTGTGGTAGATATATTTGGTCTTGTAGTTCACCTCTTCGGCCAATCTCTCCTCCTCTTCCTGAAGCCTGCGGGCCAGCTCCTCATCCAGCAGCACTTGTTCCAAATCTCCCAAGTCAAGCGCAGCCGTTCCACTCCTAAGAGCAGGTCCTGTCAGGTAATAGGGGCAAAATCACAACCAGATAATGTGGAGAGGAGACACAAGGTTTTCAGGCTACCATCACCTTTAGCCAGTTGCGCCACAACCAGAAGTGTCCAATCCTGCTCCTTGAGGGCAACTGTCCTGCTGAGTTGAGCTCCAACACACATACCTAGAAGGTTCTAATAATCCTGAAGACCTTAATTAGCAGGTTCGGGCATGTAATTAGGGCTGGAGCTAATTTCTCCTGGAAGGTGGCCCTTCAGGACCAGGATTGGATACTTCTAGCTGAGACTGTTAAATGTGGATTTCCATTTGAGTAAACTCATTGGGAATCTTACTGGTTAGATAACAGCCCTGAAAACACACCTAAATGACACACAAAGAAAGAGCCAAATCAAAAAGTAATTGCAAGGCCAAGTCAAGAAGAACCAAGAGTATTAATAAAAAGGAGAAAACAACTGATGCTGCTCAAGGAGAAAGAGAAGCAAATGAGATTTTGAGGTTTTTGGGAAACAAGGATGAGATCTAGTCTCACTGTAGAAGGGATCAAGCTTAAGTAAAAGCAGATAACACCAAAATATGGTCTCAACTCCCAAGATATACACCGGAAGCACACAGGAATGGATGAGTTCTTGTTTTACTGATTGGGGATGATTGGAAAGCAATGAACAGATGTAGGGACAGGCTCAGCCACATCGCAGAGAGGGGTTACCTGCTCCAGAAGCGCGCCCACTGCAAGACTGGAGTCTTTGTATCCGTCTTTCCTCCCTCCTGCTTTCCCTCTCCAGCTCTTCCTCTGTTCTCGATCTCTCTTCCCCGTAGGTCTGACAGCTCTCACTTTGACTTCGCCTCACTCTACACTCTCCACGCCTGTGGTCTCGGTCTATCCTCCTTTCATCCTCCGTTAATGATCGAGCTCTCTGCCCTGCATTTCTGCCTCTCGCCATCTCCCAAGTTCTCGTATCTCTCAAACGGTCCTCCACTTCCAACTCCATCAACTGTGGCACTCTAGGCTGCAGTGAGGGGGCATTATTTGAGGGTCTTGGTCTAGCCAAGTTAGAATCATCTACGCTGCATGTTCTGCTTCCCTCACGCACCGATGTCCGCCTGACGTTCCCATGATAACTACGTCGCATTGAAATGTTCCGTCGAAACCCCTGAGCTTGAGTGTGGAGACCTTGATTTTCTCTGAGGTGTGTGTGATCATCTCTTAGTATCTCTGCTGAACCCTGAACTCTTTCCCTAGCATCCCTGTGACCATTTTCATAGGTCCTACATCCGTTGGCAAGATAACTGTTAGAGCGCCTTCGTTCATCCAGGAAATGAACATGCCTTTCCCTAAAACTCTCTCTATGACCAAAACCGTCTCCCTGCCACATTCTGTTACCATCCTCCCTCATGCTGCTGTGTCGACTCAGCCCTGTTCCCGAGAACTGCTGCTTCTGTCGCAATATTTTCTCAAGTTTATAGACTGGTTCAAAGAGATCATCCTCAGAGCTGTGGCTGAGGTAGCCTTGCTCACTCATATCGTTCTTTATGAGCTTGATGACATCACCCCATCCACCTGACAGGTGTGATGATCTGTTACTGCTGCTTTGGCTGGTCATGCTTTTGTCGTCCTGCTCTAAATGAGCTCTGGAAGGTCTGCCGATCAGCCTCCTCTGCCCTACAGTGGGTTTGCTGTCCTGTCGTATGACTGTAGGCCCACTGTACTCAATCAGGTCCTCCTCAGAGTCTGAGTAGGTGGGCGAGGAAGAGTGCTGCCATCTTCTTGTTGGAGACCGGTTGTGAGGTACATGAATAGGCCGGGGTAAATATGGACGAGCAGGAATGATTGTGGACTCTTTAGTAAAGCCAACCATGCAAACATAAAGCAGGGGATTTGAGAAATGGTTAGAGATCGGGGGGTGCAGGGTAAAACAGTTAACATATCAAGCTCTGTTTAAAAGTAAAAATGACAAATAAAACATGCATTACATGAGGAAAAAAAAGACCGTGGAGCTTTACTGAATTCAGGGTGATTCAGGACGTGGTTAGTAGTGTCATTATTTATTCACTCTCATGTCATTCCAAATGAATTTTCACCGTTTGGTGAACTATACTTTAACTGGGCTTGTTTGTCAATACAAATAAGTGGAAACATCAATTTTGCAGACATGAATGAAGTCAATATATTTAAAGCAAAACTTGACATTTTCTTAAAAACTCTGTTTATGCCAGAGGAATTCAGGTAACCATAGAACTTTTCAAACAGGAAACAAACATGACTGAACTAGACTTTAGGATCATCATCCCAGATGATAACATGTGCTGTGAGGCATAAAAAGCAAATGAAGCAGCTGGCTATGTGTGTCATACTGTATGATGGATGCATTAACAGTGCACTGCATGTTGAAACAAAGTATTTGTGTGTTATTTGAGTAATAATCCAAATTTGCTTAAAGATGATGGAGTATTCTGTGTAAGAAACAATCACCCGCGGTGTCACATAATTTTACAGAAAATCAGATGCTTATACAGGAAACAACCATTTGACTAGACAAACAAAACACATGTGATAAGAAATTGAGACATAGTCACGATGTTATTGGGATAAGAAATTCTTGCTAAGAACATGTTTACTACTCATTTCTCCAAGAAAGCTACTGTTTTCAAAGTAAATGAGGGAGACAAACAGAAATGCTGTTATACACGCAAAAGAACAGCTTTAATCATGCGTGAGTTGAGTTTCACACATTGTGTCCTCAGCATGTGAATGGCACCCATATTAACAGTATGCAGCATTTATACTGCATGTGAACATGTTGCTGATTCCCAGACGTTCCACCGAAAGTAGTACAGCATATTTTTGCTGGGCCTCACACACCAAACTCATTGAAACTGCACTATAAATTATATTTATCAACATGATCACACAATTTAAGCAAACCAAACTCAATTCAGTTGATTTAATCAGTTCATAGTAATACTATGGGGTTCGGGTTCAGTGTCAATGTAAATGTGGCCCCTTTGACATGTAATTTATATTGCACATTCCTAACAATCTATAAAATGTATGGCCATTGAGAAATAAAATATTAAATGCAGTTATTTAGAAATGTAACTTTTCTATACAGAAGCGCAGCTTTGTCACACAACAGAAACACTGTCACGTGAGCCTGCTGTCACAAAAGAGCGGCCTACCTAATAAAACTGTTGAAGTTACACCACTCCATAAAAACTATTCAATAACACCATGAATGACAGAGGAGGAGTATTTTACCTCTACCATCTTTATGCTGGTAACTGCTCCTGTGTCTCAAATAAAGCTCTTCTTCTTCCTGTATCCTTTTTGCTATTTCCTAAAAAACAACAAAAATAAGTTTTACAGATCATAATGGTCATTTGGGGAAGTGAGGATTGTTTTTTTTAAACAAATTTTTAATGAACATAGAAAAGCACATAAAATATAGCTGTAAATTGTATTTGAAAAAAAAAACCCACCTATAATTTCACATCAGAAAGAAATAGATTGACAGTTAATCGGTTATGACACATCGAGGTGAAACCCTCAACTTGACGCGTGGGCTTCGTGACTAAAAATATATCCGCTCATACACTCAACACAGACGCCAGCGATAGTCGGCTTACGTCAGCAGAGGGGAATTTCCATGCTTACGTATCAAAGGCCTTGAGACCTGCCTGCTCTTTGTGCAAAAAGCCCACCATGCAGAATCTTCAAACAGCTATGTGCTCGGTTTGCAACTAAACTGGTAAACAGGGGACACAATTTATCGCACAGCTGACCACAATGACTCACAAGTTTCCTCTGACAAAGTATGGTTGAAACTTATCTTACTTGAATCTATTACAGTACGATTACCACAGTGACCATTTCTTTATCTTATCACATGCCTACCAACATTTTGTGCCATGTAAATAAAGATGGAATTTAATCACATTTTAATAAGAAAGTTACTATGTAAGTTTTAACTGCTTTTCTGAGATAGCATTACTTGAACCCCTACAATTTTATATAAGCTTGTAAGTCACTAGTGTCTTGCTCACTTAGTTACTCTTTGAAAGATTTCTTATTTTGTATTTCTACCTGCTTTTAACTGTGTTACGAAATACTGTCCTTTAAAGTCTAGCAGAAACAACCATAAATGTGACAACACACCCTGTATATGAGAGATAATTTACAGCACTTAACCAGAAGATGGCAGAATTCTGTCTTAATGACAGAAATTCTTTCCAACAATCATAAAACTTTGACTACTGCCGAGCTAAAATCTGGGATTTAATGCTGTTTACATACTTCAACACGAAGGCAAAACTGTAAGACTTAAGGAGCTGGGCTAAATATTTAGAAAAAGTTTTTGAAGACCTTTTGAGAATGGAAACATGAGAGAACAGTAAGTAAAGAGATGAATAAGCTGTTTAGGAGTTTTTTAAGTTGAGTCACAAGGGGGTGCTAAGGCGCCTATGGAAAATATGACAGAAAATAATTTTTTTTTTTTACAGCAATGTATTTTAACACTATGCTTTGAATTGGAATTTATTGTGAAACATAACTACGTTTTTCAATGTTCTAATAGTAGAAATAAAAAATATTACTTTGTAGAAAAAGCAAGATATGCTGTTGATTTTGATGTTAACTACTAATATATATATATATTAATAATAAGTGTTTTGCTTCAGCTTTTAATTTTGGAAGTTTTGTATGATACCATGCTTAATATTTTTTTTCACACATAGCATAAAAAGGTCTGCATACATAAAAATATATATCTGCCTTTAGTAAGCGGGTCCCTTAGAAGAAAGGGGCCTCTAGCATTAAACTGTCACGTTAACCTCCTCAGCACTGTCTCTCTCTGTCTGTTCCCATCAGGTCCTGGTGTCCTCTTATTCTAATTAACCTGTTATGCTGACCTTTCTTACTTCACAGCACCAACCAAATTAAATCCACCATCCTGCGCTGAGAGATTCTGGCTCACACAGGGACTGGCTCCTGTCTCCAGGGGTCTGATTCTGAGCTTATCTGGCACCTGGACTCTAAAGAAATCACCCCTCCAGATGAGGTTTGTTTGTGTACACAACTATTAGAACGACTGGATGAGAATTATGTTCAGCATTACTCTTCCCTGCTCCTGTAGGAGCTCGATAGGACAGCAGGCTTCAGAGCCACGTGTGGAGATGATATTTAGATGCGACCTGCTGCCTCACAGGCTTTAATTAACACAGGGCGGCAGGGGTGTAAATATGTATAATTAATGCAGCGGAATGACATTTTACGCAATATGCGAGGCCTGTCAGTGCAAAATATGCCATGCAGGTTTGAAAACACCTTCAAGATTACTAGTAAATATTAATTAAACAAGAATAAGCAGATTAGATATTTGATCATGTCCGTTTTAAAGCTTATTTTTAAACTAACATTTCAAAACGGCAATGAGCACTTTTGGTGCTTTCCAGTAACATCTTTAAAATAAAATAAGATAAATATACTTGAGAAGCAGAACTGTGTAACTTGTTAATAACTTGTTTTCAGAGAACATCTGGAATGTTTAAAACAAAAGCTTATTCTAAAAAACAACAAAACTAATACTAAAAAGCCAGTGAGGTAATAAAAACGATATATTCTCTAAAATTATTTTTTTTCTCAAATAACTCACGTTTTTCTCAAACTAGTCTTGTTCTAAGTTTTGTTTTAAGGATGTTTATATTAACTGCAAAACAAGACAAAAAATTTTAAGAACATGATTTCTGCAGTGAAGCTGGCAGGTCAAGTCATGATTTTTCATGAGTCAAAAATACCTGCAGAAACGGAGATCATGTTCACTATTCAACTCTGAATCATAAAATGTCCCAAATGTCCAAGATTCCTCATTCAGAATTAGTACAATACTGTAATTTGAAATGCCTCACAGGGATGTTGACTCAGATTTTTCTGGAACCCAAATTTCCAACATCCCCTGCATGACAATAGATGGTCAGGATCTAATAACTTGATACGCCAGTGTTCTCTGACTCAGTTTTCCTACTTGCTGAGCCAACAATTTCCAGCTCTGCCACCTGAATCACCCGGGATTCTCCCACTGTCAAGTTACTCCCAAAAACACTTAGGCTTTGATTTCCACAGTAACCCCCACAGGCTAGGGGTTGTCTGTCATCAAACAAATCTAAACAAGAGACTCTTTAATTAAGGTTCACCGCAATGTCATTCAAGAGAAAAATAAAAGCTGAACAAGTTAATTATTCTTCCTGGCAGACTCAGAAACCTTGTTGCTACCCGTTTAAATTTCTCAGAGACTATCCTGGATCATGATAATAATTTAACTCAACAAATGCAATCAGGAGGTCTTACATGCAGAAACGCTCATCTCTTACTTTTGCTTAAATATTACTTAATATAAAAACGTGTTATTTGAACTAAAAAGTGAATATCATTTTATCAGGACAGCTACTATTCCAGGCAAATGAATTGTCTGGTCATGATGTTTGTTGCAGTGGTTCTCAAACTTTTATATGTACACTGTATGTGTTTTATCTATCTGTGTACTTTAATGCTCTGGAACCGTTACCCCAAATACTTCCATTTTTACTGCATTATTATAAATCAGAAAGAAACATTTTGGGGGAGAACTTATATTTAATATTATAATCTTTAAAATTTCATATTTATCTGATGCTGAAATAACTTTTAGTACAGTTATTACAAAGATAGCTCACTTTGGAGCAACCAGACATTAAAAGAATTGTTCATCC
This sequence comes from Poropuntius huangchuchieni, assembly GCA_004124795.1. Classification (NCBI taxonomy): domain Eukaryota; kingdom Metazoa; phylum Chordata; class Actinopteri; order Cypriniformes; family Cyprinidae; genus Poropuntius; species Poropuntius huangchuchieni. Next base: position 10,236 of record SCHK01139952.1, on the reverse strand, counting down.
TCATGTTGTCTCAAACCTGTATGAGCTTCTTTCTTATGTTGAACAAAAAAACATAATTTGAATAAGTTTAAAGAACTGAACAGTTGTTGGTTCTGATTGACTTCCATACGATGGAAAGAAATACTATGGAAGGCAATGGGGACCAACAACTGTTTGACTACAAGAATTCTTCAAAATCTCTTCTTTTATGTTCAACAAAAGAAAGAAACTCATACAGGTTTGGAACGACATGATGACAAAACTTTTGGGTGAACTATCCCTTTAAGCACTAGGTCACAATGCTAGTTGGACTGAACTTTATGGATTACCCCTTGCAGCTTTTTAACCACTATGCCACACCACCTCCGACACGAAGAACTGCTATAACATTTATGGGACGCTTAATACAAAGCCCTTACTAAAGAAAAGCTGCAGATCCTTAGAGATTTCCTTTTATTTCTGGAGGAGAACATTTCCAGACTCAGCTTTTCTGCTTGTGACTCACTGAACTCGAAGACTAGAAGTGTGCCTGGGGAGGTTATTTAAGGTGGGCTGGAGTTAAATGCATCTGAGGTTGATTAATGCACAGTATGAGTGTGATTTTTGCTTTATAGTAGCTTGATGCTCATTCCCGTGTGGTCTTTGCCAGCACTTACACTCCACAGGAGACTAGCTGAATACATCATCTCACTGGCGTCCCACAGTGACTCATTAATTATTGATCCATTTGATCCCTCAGACAAAGTGGTTCAGAGGTGTAAATGAAAAACAGAAGGGGTGACGTTTACTGAGCCTGGAGTGTGTTACACACCTCGTCTTCCACCTCCCTCCTCTGAGCTTCATCCGCACGCCGCTGGATCTCTTCCTGAATCATGCGTGCATATTCTGAGTCTCGTTCCTCCCTTAACAGAAAAAAACACCTTTGATATAAAGAAAACAACTAAAACACTAAACTAAAACTAAAACACACATCTGTTTCTTCCTTTAATGTAAGGAGGAAATGCTGAGACTGCTGCACTATTGGACTATAGTGGACTTTGGACATGCTATCAGCTACTGAACTGTTGATAAACAGTATACAACCATGGACAGACAGTGATAGTGGTGTGACTAGTCTTTAAATGTGTGTGTGAGATCTTACAGTTGGCGAGTGGTGTGGTGCTGCAGCGTCTGAACCCTCTGCTCCTCCTCATCCTGGAGTCTCTTGGCTACTCTGATGTCTCTTTGCACCAGCTGACTCCTCTGCACATTGGAGTTGTAGTACTGCTCAACTGTTGAAGAAAGCATGCAAAGTTACAGAAGGCCACATGGAAGACACAGTACTGTTTAAAAGATTTATTTTAAAAGAATTAATTTGTATTCAGCAAGGATGCATTAAATTGATCAAAAGTGCAAATAAAGACATTGATAATGCTATAAAAGATTTCCATTTCAAATAAGTTCTTTTGAATTTTCTATTCATTAAAGAATGTATAACGGGTCCCAAATCCATGTAGACGACTGTTCAGAAAACAGACTAAAACTAAACTCTACCTTATTTGACCAAGAAGGACATTTCAGTTAACCAGGCAGATTGACTAACATGAGAGGTCTTGTTACTGAAACGCCCTTTTTTTTTTAGGTGTGTGAACACCAGCCCACTTTAGAAGTTTACAAAAGACGGCTGAATATGTCAAGGCTGAGAGAACAGATTTTAAGCTTGCATTAAAATGCTTTAGGTGTGGCAGATGAAATTAGAGAAATGAGACTTACTTTCCTGCTCCTGCAGGTTATGAGCTAGAGCTCCATCCTCCAGTACAGCAAAACACTGGCATACTGCAGAGGAAAAACAACACTCAGTACAACTTCAAAAAAATGAGAATATGAGATCAGCTGTGCTGATCTTTTATCAGTGGTCTTTATGATCTCTTTAGATTATGAAAGTATAGTATCTATAGTAGTTTAACCATAAATTAAATTCAAAGCTGTAACTGGAGACTTTGTCAGAAAATACTGGCAGACATTTGGACTGTGTTCAGAGACATGCTGTGTTATTTCATGTCTTCAGAAATCACTTCAGGTCATTTTAGTTAACGCTCATTTGTGAAGCCTCATATTTCAAAACAAATTAAAAAAACATATTTTATCCCTTTAAAAAAAAGTCTTAAATACTTTATATACTAACTTTAAAAACGAGACACTCAAGTTTCATAAAGCCATAATAACAGTCTGCATGACAATAACTGACCCTGGAAAGTTAAAAACAAAATTACACTTGTGGTTTGGGCCCGTAAGTGTCACATTTCATTTTAAACCCTATGTTAAAATAATTGACAACCCAGAAAGGCTCTTGCAGCTTTAAGGAAAATCTTAAAAGAAATCTGTGTCGTGCAATTGAAAATAATTTGTAAAAGCAAACAAAATTTAAGTAATGTCTATGGGGCAGGCATTTCAGAGGATTTTCTTCTGTACTAAAGTGTTACTTAGCTATTTGAGCTCTAAACTGTTCTTTTAATGGAAGGACTACTGTTCTAGGTGGATGAAGATCTGGTCATGCATTATTTTCTGTGCTAATCAGCAGCATTTTGATGCCATTGATAGAACTAACCTTTATTTAACCCAGAACATTCCTTTAACAAGAAGCAAAAACACAGAGTATCAGGTCAGTGAACTCTGAATTTAACAAATGTGCATGTGAACCGAAAAGTACAGTTCTTGGGAGTCTTTCAAGCTGATATACAGCCACATGTGTAACAAAGTTGCTGCTTATGTGAGAGCTGAGCGCAGATCTTTTGGAGCACTAAAGCATCACAGAAAAAAAAGGTTAAATAAACACCTTTAAATAAACACTAGTCCTACTCGAACCTCTTGAGGTGCTGTAAATAATTTGAGGTGATTTGTTTGATGATGTTAAGGAGCAA
>SCHK01139776.1:0-11862 GCA_004124795.1 Poropuntius huangchuchieni | reverse complement strand
ATTTCATCAAAAATATCTTAATTTGTGTTCTCAAGATGAACAGAGGTCTTACGTGTTTGGAATGATATGAGGTTGAGGGTTTAACAGAATGTTTTTTTTAGGTGAACTATCCCTTTAAGTATACTACGGTTTTTACGTGTATGCTAGGGTATATCATAAATATATATATGTAGATGCTACACTTGACCACTCCAGAGGCGTTGATCCCATCTGTCATCTTGGAACTGTCAACATGTCATCACTCACAGTAAAAACCGATGAGATTTCCAAGATACCAGAACATAGTGTGGCTTCCAAAGAAATGGGAAAATTAACTGGTGAAAATGTGTTGGTTTGTTATTTTATATTACAGGTTTTTAAACTATGTTCTATGTGTAATGTTATCTTAGCTAACAGGTTCGTCGTGTTGTATTGTGTTAGTTTAGCAAAACATCTGCTGAAGTTTATTGCAGATTTGGATATTTAAATATATATAGCATGCTATCAAGCATTCAACAACCGGTTTTACAAAATTGTGGACTGCTTATATATAGGGACCACTAATGAGGCATATATATATTTATGTAGTAAACGCAAAGTACACGTCACTTGTTTGATGATAACGTCTGACAGTAGCAGTGACTTCTAGAAAGTCTGTATTTAAAAATAATAAAATAACAATAGTAGCATGAGCGTCGTAAGTCATGAGTCTTGAGGGTCAACAACTACAGATCCAGTAAACTCTTTGTTTATTACGACTGTCAAGAGTGTATTTATTTATTCTTAAGGTACTTCAGAGTGTACTTTGTGGATTTTCCATGGCCACTGTTCCAATCAGTACCAAAAAGATGATGTATTTTCAACAGAGAAAACCTCAACGTCTGGGACTCTGATTCACATCCACGCAAGGTCTGCAAAACAAACATTAAGTTGGGTTCGGATACGGATTTGAGCATAACTCGAACCGGATTCTTCTGCTTTTCCCCATGTTTGGTCAGCTGGGATTGTGGAATTGTGCTTCGTCCAACTGAAATTGCAGAAGCCTGTTGATTGAGGCAAACGGGGAAATGGTGCACCACAAAAACGGAACACCAATCCAATAAATGCTAAGATTGCGACGAAAGCCACTCGCTACCGCACGGCCCCCTCCGAAGATAGAAAACAGACGCTTTGAACTATCTTTACGCAATACGTTACACAAGAGATAAGAGACTGGGGCGTAATGAGGAGGACAGGAAAAAAAGAAAGATGGCAGGAAAATAGAGAGTGGGGCAGATGAGAGAGACGAGAGAGGCCCAGCAACTCTTTGTTAGCCACACAGAACGATCTCCAATTACGGCACAAAAGGAGCTCATTCAGGAGGCATGGACTGAACACTAGGGCTTTGCATGGGAAATGAAGACTACACGGAATGCTAAGAGGAGCTCTCTGTGCAGGAAAACACTCACACACATTCCCTCAGTAGCTCTGCCATGTGGTGCAACCAAGTCCCGTTTTTAAGGTAGCAAATATAGAATTGTAACCAAAATCAGGTGAGCACTATTTCCTCAGGAGTTTCCCAATACGCCTCAATATTTCAAGTAGCGTTCCAACACTATAATGGGACTTTCCAACAGTTGCTGAGGTAGCATCCTGGACCTGACAATCTAAGTATGCACTTGGCATGGCATTGACGGCATCTCTTTGTTGTTTGAGTCCGTACATCCGAAACATTGCACACTTTTAAATCTCACTTTTACTTAGGGTTTTTGGTGGAAGGATGTGTTGATGTCTATGGCATTTGTAGGGCATGCTCAACGGGACAAAGGTCAACTTCTGAGGAAGTGACTCGTTCTGTATAGCGCATCCCTTGACTGGAAGTGGACGGCATTCCACAGGCTCTTCCTGGTCACTTCAGACTTTTCAAGGCCAACACACGCTAAAAAGAAAAGCTGTAGTATAATTGCACCGTGTTCATGACCTTACATTGTTTACACATGGTGAATATCCTTAATAATGCATGGTCATTACTCTTGAGGCATCTAATTCCTGATGCACNCATGACCTTACATTGTTTACACATGGTGAATATCCTTAATATTGCATGGTCATTGCTCTTGAGGCATCTAATTCCTGATGCATCAAACAGTTTTGGTATGTCTCAAATTACTGGGATTCCCCAAGGTACGATTAAAGCAGGACTTGTCTGTTCACACGTTGGATGTTATCGGAACCGAACTAAAATTACTCAAATTGACGAAAGTTCCCAAAATATTCATATATTTGAACATGTTTGAATTTCTGAAAGCCTAGACTGATGCTGCCTTCTAGTCACGTTGGAATGATCCTCTACAAGGTTAAGAACTAGTAAGAAACTCAAGATTTTTTTAATCCTGAACTCCCAAATTTGGAACGTGTCAGAATAATATCAGTTTTGGTCTTGCAATTGAGAATGTTGATGAAATTATTTAGTGCGCAAGCTTTTTATGTGTACCGACATTTATGAAAAATAGAGACAAAAATTTGTGGCATTTAGCCGTTTTTTTGAGGCAAGTGGTTTGCGCGACAAAGTTTTCCAAGTTGGAGGCCTATAACTTAAAGAATCGTGGTAGAATCTAATCAGTTCTACTCAAAATTAGTATTAATTGTGAATAACGATTTTTTTTTTACAAACACTTTTTTAGTTTGTAAATCTTTTTCATGTACTGATGCAACAATGTTTGTGTCATTTTGCTGAGCTTTTAAATGCGAGTGGTTTGCATGACGAAGTTTTCCAAGTTTGAGGCCTGTAATGTTAACATATTAATATTTAGTAGATTCGAATCAGTTTTACCCAAAATTATTTTTAATTGTGAATGACGATAGTACAATTAGTGTGATAATACTAGTAATAAAATAGTGATAAAAGCTTGCATCATTTAGCCATATAGTTTTGAAGCTTTACAAGTTGGAGGCCTACAATTTAAAGAGTACAATTTAAATTTTGCTCAAAATTTGTTCTGACTGTGAATGACTATATCTTTTTAACATTAATTTTTAGTTAGTTTGTCTTTTTTGTGCCCTGTTGTTAGTGATAAAGCCTTAAGTGATGAAACTTGCCTCATTTAGTCGTTTTTATGAAGTGACAATATTTCCATTCTCCATAGCAGCACAAGAATGCAAAAAAATTAGCTAAACCATTCATTATACATCTAATGCGTTTTTTTTTTTTAATCTTAAATTTAGCATTAAAAGCTAGCCGAAGTTACCCAACGTGGCCATTTTTTCCCAACCACATCAACTGAGCACACATTATGACTTCCAAACTCATAAGTTGAAACATCTCAGGAAGATTTGAAGGTAGCATGAATTGTGTTATTTGGTCACATGACTTACATCCACAGCAGTAGGCCGTTACTATTCTAGATCAGCAGAGGTTTTCTCTCTCTGTCCCACTGGTTATTAGTTGCTATTCAGAGCTTCGTGCTGTCAGCTATGTATAACCTAGAGGGAGGATTACGGAGAAAAGGTGGGGAGTGAAAACACAACAGACCCCAAAAAAGACATTCTTCGGTATTCCCCTGACACATCTGCCTCACAGTGACGACGTATGCAAGAAGCCAGAGACTTCCCACCGAGAATCGTGGGAGAAGGCAGTGGCCGCCGGGGGAATATTCATGCCCGGGGCACAGGAATAGGAAACAGGGGGTGTTTTTCCTGTTATTGGTTTATTTTACCAGATCTAGGCATTATCAGATATTTATTGTTTGTGAGTTTGTTTGTATGGATGTAGAAAGGCCTGGGGGTTTTGTATTAGTTTGAAAATCATAAACTGGACATTTCTGATATAAGCATAGCGACAGAGCTTAAACTATGATGCCATGCATGCTAATAATTTATATCGCTAAGAAAACAAACTTCACTTGGTATTATAAGTCTCAAGATAAGACAGTGTTGGTATTTTAAGTCTTGCGATAAAACAGTGACTAAGCCTTAAACAAAACATAAATTCAAATTCATGACCTCAATTACTTCGAGCTAAAGCTAAAAGAAGCGATGATCTCAGAAACGACTGATTAAACTGAAAATTTAAAAATAGATCTCAACAATGTTTTGAACTGTGCTTAGTTAGACTCTAAAGTCTACACTCAAAGGGCAGAGGTCTCAATATATACTTAAACATTCAAAATCAAATTCTTCCAAGACCAAATTATTCATTCATTTTAAACACTTACGATATGTTAACAATTCTCTCAACATTTTTAATAATATATAATTTGAGTAATTTTAAATATTATATATTATTTAAATAAGAAATGTAAATAATAAATATGATCAAAAATTCCAGAAAAATGCAACAGTCAAGCACAGGCTATTTTCATAATATAAAATATATAATATAATTTCCTATTTCTTTTCATTTGGGGGTAAAATGTGACCTGAACATGATTTACATTAAAGGGGTGGATGATTGTGGAATTATTATTATTATTATTTTTTTTAATGTTTTTTATGGGAATTTTAGCAGAATATACATAAATATTTTATATTACTGAAAACGATGTATTAAATACAATTTATACATCTTATACATGCATGCAATTTTAAATAATACAAAAATTAAATATGCATGTCATGACAAAGAAAAAAAAAATCTTAGTACAATTACCATTCTAAATGCAAAATATATAACAATATAATTTCTAACTTCTTTCAGTTTGGGGGTAAAATATGACCCAGACATGTTATTGTGACATTCACCCAATTAGTTCCCACCAAGACTAATTCAGGAGTCAAACTTATTGGTCCAAATTCCCACCCCTTCATGCCTATCTCAACCTCTCGCCAGGTCCTCTAAACCGATGCTGAGGTGGTCTGACCAAACCCTGGCAGAGACAAACAGTTAATTTTTCTGTAGGGACCCTCTCTCTCGCCACAGTCCAACCAGATTGGCCCTTTCTGCTGGGACAATTTGCTACTGGCTGACTGGGCCCAAACAAAACCAGGGAAAAGGGAGACGGGTACAAAGAGGGGATCCCAGTAGAAGCTGGCGTCGTTCCCCATCCATCGGAGAGCTGAATGGCCCTCATACACACACAGGACATCAAGAGACGCATTACATAATGTTGCACTCAGAAATGAGTGGACGAGAATGATGTTTACCGCTCGGGATTGGGATTTTTTTTTTTTTAAATGATCTCAATTTTTTGGTCATGTTTATATGGGCTCATATAGCACAAATCAAATAAATTCAGAAAGATTTTTACATAAACAATCAACAAGCTGCAACTCTGGATATTTCTCCAGTACGCCAAGACAAGTATGCAAGATCCAGGCGCCTCATTCCTTCCTTCCTTTCTTTCCCCCCTTCTCCTCGCCCTCTCCCACCCCCAATTTTCCCACCATTTGCGCAAAGTAAATTCTCATTAAGAACCAAATTGTTTTCAGATGCTGGCCTGGTCCGGTTGCCGTAGCAACGCGCTGGGAGGCAGCGAGCAGCGCTGGCAGTGGAATGGACAGCACCGGATCCAAAGCCCACAGCGCAAAAAAAACCCCTCTCTTTGCCAGGCTCCACTAAGCCCATTCTGCCTGGCACAATGCGGACTGACGGAGTCCATTCTGCACTTTACAAATGGTGAGGAAGCTCCACTGGAGAGGCCTCGAGACGAGTCATACGTTTTCACACACACAACTCTCAGCCTGGGATGTGCTTAACACGTCAGTTTGATTTGAGGTAAACAACGACGCCTCGATGCGCTGTCTGCAACTTTAGTAAACAGAACGAGAGCTCAGTATGCAGAAGAATGACAGTGTACTTCTACATATGATGACAATAAAACACTAGCTATAGCTTACACAAAGTACCTTTATTTGCACACTTCTACTATAGGTTTAAAAATATATTATAGTATACAAGTATTTTTACGTACTATACATTATTTACTGCATTTTAAACTATATATTACCTGTGTGATTTTCCTCTCTTGTATTTAAATCTGTTTTATTTACTGTAGTTTTTCCACTACTCAAAAAATTCTAACAAAAATAAACTAAAACAGAACTTAGAGTGATATGGCGATGGAAAAAAATCTGAAAAATCTATTTCAAAACTTTTGCATTCTCTCAGAAAACGTATGCGTTTGCTTGCAAAATCTTTGCGCACTAAAAACTTGGCGTTTGATTGCACAATCTTTGCATTCCACCGAGAAACTTTGCGTTTGCTTGAAAAATCTTCGCTCACTAAAAACTTTGCGTTTGCTTGAAAAATATTCGCTCACTAAAAACTTTGCGTTTGCTTGCAAAATCTTCGCTCACTAAAAACTTTGCGTCTGATTGCACAATCTTTGCATTCCACTGAGAAACTTTGCATTTGCTTGCAAAATATTTGTGCACTAAAAACTTTGCATTCGCACAATCTTTGCGTTCCACTGAGAAACTTTGCGTTTGCTTGCAAAATCTTCGCACTCTAAAAACTTTGCGTTTAATTGCACAATCTTTATGCTCCAGTGAGAAACTTTGCGTTTGATTGCAAAAATTCACGTTTCACTGAAAAACTTTGCGTTTCCTCAAAAGATGATTTACATTCCACCAAAAAAAACTTTGCATTCACTCAAAACATTTTTGCGTTTCCCAAGGACCTTTGTGTTTACTTGGAAAACATTGAAAATACTTTTGTGTCCATCCAACAAACTCTGTATTCGCTTAAAAATGTTTGTGTTCCCTCAAGAAACTTTGGGTTCACTCACAAAATGTTTGTGTCCCAACGAAAAATTCTGGGTTCAAGAAAACAAACCTTTGCGTTCCCCCAAGAAAACACTGCGTTCACTCACAAAATGTTTGCGTTCCCCAAGAAACTTTGTATTCAACTGAAAAATGTTCACGTTCCCCCGAAAAATTCACAAAACCTTACATTCGCTTGCAAAACTTTCGCGCTCCATCTCTAAACCTTTACATTACCCATAATTTGCATTTCACAAACAATTTCTTAGAATTTATTTTTTCTTGTAGGAGCAGTGCTTCGAAATAGACCAAGATGACTTCCGAGCAACTTGCCCACTCTACTTTATAAAGCAAATAGATTTAAATAATTATGTGTCAATCAAACCAGTACATAACAGCCTAAAAAACCTGAAATGTCTTTGTTTGACTTCATGTTACAAGTTCATTGGGGGGTGGAGACCAGATGGTCCAAGAGCCTTTAGGGCTTGTAAGCCTTATATTTAGATTAAGGACCTTTGACTGCACTTTGTGTTCATTCATTACAGGTATCAGCTGTGTGTAACAAAAGGTCCTCACCCTAATTCACAGCCTATTAACCTACAAATAAAACAGGTCAAGCTCAAGGTCCGCTAAACCATGGTTATTAAGTACCATGGATTAATCCCGACTCACATTAGGAATCATTGTAGAGAACTATGAATTTACAACAGCTTCAATCAATAGGTAACACAAGGAAATTATTTACACATTATATGTCATTAAGATTTACACACATTTTTTTTTAAGCAATCCAAGCAATCATAAATCCATAAACGGTCTTTAAAAACACCTTGGAATCCATAACATCCAAACAAGCTAAAAGTGCTGCACAAATCATAAATCAACAACCCAGAAAGTCATAAAATGCTGCATTCCGTGGTATTTGGGAAAAGATTGTGCGCACATTTATCAACATAATGTTTTTTCTGCAATTTGAGGGTGAAAATTATGGCTTTACACAGTAAATAAACAGAAAACAGCACAGTAAATAGCCCTGAACTTGCCAGTTATTCAGACTTTTGCACTGAATTACACAATATGTTTGAACGTGTGGTTTTTTTTAGGTTAATGAGAGTTCGCTCATTAAATGCCCAGACATCCTAAACCAGTGGTTTTTGAGCTGTGTGGCAATTTTAAGTCACGCAAAGGCACATATGTGACAAAATAACTAAAAATGCATCTAAGAACTATATATAGCTCACAATTATTGGTTTAGAATGAAGTCTGGATGATACATTTTGTGAATGATAAAATCTATTTTTTATAAATAATGTATAAGTTTATCATCGCATAAGTTTAACAATATGAAAAGAATTTAATAACTATTAGTTTAACTTTAAAATGGCTTATGGGCAAATATTACCTGTGCATAACATCCTAGACACACTGAATGTGGTTTTAAATGAACGTCTTGTCAATACAATTTCTATGGTTACAGTACGCGACACTGTCGTGAACTACTGTACGCTTTACGGCAGCCGGTTGTCAGTTGCTGCATGTGGCACCATGTGAGTGCAGAATAACAGAGAACGGTGAAGAACTGAATGTATTCTGCAAGCTTTTCAGTGTCTGATAAACGATCATATACTAGTATCTCGTCAGGCAGCTCTTTTGCATGTTAAAGCGCTTATACATATATGTTGTTGTGATTTAGCCTTTTGGCGAAGTGTAACTGTGCGTTCCGGTGTCATCTGTGGTGTTAGAGATGTTGTATTTGATCGGTCTTGGTCTGGGCGATTGTAAAGACATCACTGTTAAAGGTTTAGAGATCATCCGGCAGTGTAGTCGTGTTTATTTGGAGGCATACACGTCCATACTGACCGTCGGGAAGGAAGCTTTGGTATGTGTATGATTAAACACATTATAATATCTAAATCCTGACAGTTGACAGCTTGAGTTGCATCATAATCAAAACTAGAGGATTGCATTTGGAATATTGAGGTAAAAAGACGTAAGATGGGGATAAACTCACGTATTCTGCAGTGTTCTGGTCGATGACAATGATGTTGCCTGAAATGATTAAAAAAAAACATTTTTTTAAATGTTTCAGACATTTTTAAAAAAGGTTTATTCAATATGTTACATAAAATATTCTTTAATAATTCAAAAAAAAGTTTTCAAACATATATATCATGTTAAAAATAAGTTTTATAAATGTTTGAATTATGAATATTATTTTGAGGTTACTCAATTTGACATGAAATATCAGTATCTTCTCATAAAAAAAGGTCAAAATATATGATATTTTACTTTACTTACCTTCACATGTAATCATGAAGCTCTACAGGTGTCCTCTATAATATAACTTCCTGTTTAATAGTTGTCAGATTATTTGGTGGTTTTTTTAAATAATAATTTTGTAATTATACACACACACACACACACACACACACATATATATATATATATATATATATATATTCATTATTATGTTTTTTAGCCTTTTTATAAGATATTTTTCACCACCTTGACACTTTGGACCCCAAAAAATATCAGAAATGATATTATTTGGAAATTAAAAAAATGCTTATTATAGAAATGGTATATTAAAGTTTTTTTAATTTATATTTTTTATATATATATTTTGTGAAATCTTCCACAAGCAGTCAGAAGTTTTTTCTTTCAAGGTTTGTTTTAGCTTGTCCATAAAGAAATTTAGTTCCTTTTTTTTAATGATATTTATTTTATTCATAATATCTCATGTTGTTTTCATCATTAGTAAATCGCTTTGGTTAAAAGCATCTGCTAAATATAATATCAAGCAATAAAAAATAATAATAATATCAACCATTTAAGCGTTATCCTTTAGATCAAAACTTGGTACAACACTTGGTACAATCTGATATGAAATTCAAATACATGTTCATCAGAAATACTGATATTTCGCACTCAGATTCATGGCACCGTTGTGTTCTGTCTCAGGAGGAGTATTATGGACGCGAGTTGCTGCTTGCCGACAGAGATATGGTGGAGCAACAGGCGGATGAGATCCTGAAGGGAGCAGACGTCAGTGATGTGGCGTTTCTAGTGGTTGGTGATCCTTTTGGGTAAGACTAACTAACTACTTCAAGATCTACAGTAGCCAGTCTCTGCTGTCATATTTAATCCATATGTGATGATAACTTCAAAGTTGTCCTGAACTAAAATGTCCACCAATGAAGATTAATTCTCAACGGTGGAGTTTGCCAACTTTCATTTATGAGGTTTCAATGCATATTTGTCAAATGATGCACCTTATGTTGCCATTGTTTTGACTCACCCACAACTTGCCATCACATATGCCACAATCCCACAAGTGCAATGACTCATCTGGAAACCTAAATCCAAACATTACACAGACTTTCAGAGGAAAGCTTTATCACTGGCCTGTCCGAGTTATATTTTATGTTTTAGAATCGGAGAAATTGCTGGAAATGTTCAAACTTATTTGTCTAATTAACTCCATTCTGTTTGTGATAATGCACTCAAGTACAATTAAGTGCACTTGAAAGCATGCACTCCTCAAAATAAATTTCCCTTTCTACCATAAGTGTAATGAAACATCGGAACAAAACAATCGGAAAACACTTTCTCCAGCCTAACAGACGATAAATAATGGAAATGTTTCCTATCATTCAGGACATTTGTGTCTGAAGAACCACAGAGTGGTTGAACACCAAAGCTCTGGGGCGCAACGTTATCGCTCTTACGAGAAGTGGGATGTAGACGTTGAGGTGTGGGTACTTTGGAAATTCTCCAAGAAGAGATGAGCTAATTATGCCGCGCTTTCCCGTCTCAGTCACGATTGAGCATTGAGTCGTGTTTGGCTCCAGCGTTTTTCCAGCCAAACCACCGAAACCCACATAGCGGGAGGGGGACGGGGGTCTGACTCCTCATTTTCCTGCACTTAAGAATGTGTGGGTTTAATAAAGTTTAATGATATATCCAAGATCGAAAGGATAAGCATTTTTGGCGCAATTTGGAATACTTCCACATTGTAAACAGCGCAACACAGTAGTACGAAAGATGTTGATAACTAGCCATTTTTCAGCGGTTGGCGCATACACATTTAGAGTCGTGTACGCAAAAAAAACAAAAAAAACAACTGCTTTTCTTCTCTTCAGAGCTACGACCCACAGCGACCTGGTTCTGCGAGCGTTGAATGCTGGGATTCAGTATCGCGTTATTCACAATGCCTCCATCTTGAATGCGGTGGGTTGCTGTGGATTGCAGGTAAGGCTCAAGTCTACCATTGTTCTGTGAATTTTTGCAAGTCATTTCAATTGGAACTTCATGTGAGGGCGAAATATTTTTCCGTGCAGATTTCGCAACTGGTTCAAATAGAAAGTAGTTTGGTTTGAAAGTGACTTCTGATTTATACATTGCTACACAATTACCAACGGACCTTATTTGCTCTCGAAATTTTGACCGTACCTTAACTCAATGCTTCCCCATGGTGTCATTGTCAACATGTACTTTCCAAAGAATGTAGTTCGCTATCGTGCGTTATTCAGGCCCAGTCTCTCGTGAAAATGATCAAACGGCATTAAGGCTTTTGTGCCATAGGCATCCCAGCGGAGTCTATCAACGAAGCCTGCTGGCCATCAATAACAGCCCCCTGTATTGACCTGTCAGGGCAGCTTTGTGCACCAAGAGGCCCCAGATGCCGCCCTAAGCTCACGATAGGCGTCTTCAGATGATCTGAGATCAGCGGTGCTATTTCTAAAGGATATTATTTAGGCAGGAAAAGCAGGTCTTAAATCATCTGCCACAGCTGCTGCTCTCAGCAGGTTAACGCACGCTTTGCAGTTAATGTTTGAGTTTAGATCAAGACTTGAGACTTTCTACACCCAAACTGTTACCAAAAACATCTGGTTTTGTTTCCAAAGATTGTATTGGAAGGATTTGTTTTGCTCTGCTTCCATATGACTAATAGTGGAGTCTGAATGACGATCTTAAAAGTTGCAATGAAGGAAAAGTAGTGACATTGTCCACATTGTGACATACATCTGTGTGAAAGTATCATGGGAACTTGGTTCTATTCATTGGTTGTTGATGAAATGGAGGCAGATCTGAATGCGAACTTGCACGAAAGGGTGTGATTTAAACAGACTAAATGATTAGAGAAATATGGCGTATGTTTTCATTTTTAATTTAAATGCCAAATTTAAATGTGTATTTCACCCA
>SCHK01139553.1:218-10568 GCA_004124795.1 Poropuntius huangchuchieni | reverse complement strand
GATTAATCGCGATTAATCGTTTGACAGCACTACTTTTAATACAAATTTTATTATCTTTTATCAAAGTGAAATGACTTCTGCTGACTTTAGCAATGTCACATGGACAAAACAAAAAAAACAAAAACAGTTAAATCATAGCTTGACATCTTTAAGATCCAATCAAATCCCAATTCCATTGTTACCCATTAAATATTCTGTTTTACATTAAGAAAATTCATAAAATGATACAAAATTTTAAGGTAAGTGGTTGCAAACAATTTATTTTAGCTACATTTAAGTAAAAATGTTGAAAGTTAGTCAACTAAATGTGTTTATTTAAATGTAGCTAATATAAATTAATTACAACCACTTACCAANATTTAAATGTAGCTAATATAAATTAATTACAACCACTTACCTTAAAAAAAATGAATCCAATGAATCATTTTTTTTCAGTGTAGTAAATGATTATGTTGCTTTTAATAATTCTTACACTCCCTAATACTTCACACACTCTTAAAAATGTTTTACTTACAGCTAATAAGAGGCAAGACACCATATTGCTTTGTTTGTGTCAAGTCAAACCTGTTCCTCACTATCAGCTCACACTCATGAATGAGAACTTGTCACTAACTGGTTGTGTAAGTCACCAGAGTGACAGACTTCACTGATACACTGTACTGAGTAAGAGTTGTGCCATTAAATATACATGCTGCATTCTTTTCAAGGATGCGTCGGCCCTTTTGTGCAAAAACAAAGATTAGCATCAGAAATTCCAATTTAATCAGTCTCGAGGGACGCCCGTGTCTCAAATTCACAGCGACTTGTTGCACTCAGAGTGCGTGTATATACAATACATTGTCACTGTGCTGCTCACAGACACAATGATATATTGGAGATTATAAATGGCCTGAGACCAAAACTGATCTGTAATCATGTAGATGCATTACTGTGCATTTTATAAGACTGTTGATGTTGTAAGTCACCTGTATCCGTCTTTGTATGCAGAAAATGTACTGTATACTGTACATAGTACTGTACAGAAATAGTAACAGTAGTATGGTAATATGCATAGCCTTTGTCCTCAGTCTGACCTAGTGCACACTCTGACCACTAGGGTACACTGCCTCCTCTTTCTCTCTGTCATTCTCTCTCTCTCTCTCTCTCTCTCTGATCGGTACGTCGTTTTGTTTTTTTCTGTCAGATGTGAGGTTAAAATGACAGCACAGTGTCGTTCTGTTTTGTGAGCAAATCTGAAAGCCTTATTCACATGTATTCACTTACAATATTATTGCTATATTATGTATTTCTTTAGACAGAACCAATTACTGGAGCAAAGGTGAGCATTGATATTTCTGTTCATAGACATGAACTGAACAAACTCCAAACACTAAGCATTAAGTTTAATGTTTTGCTCGTATCACGGTGTTTGTGCTCCTGATGTGAATGATGCTTCAAATCATGCGGCCCATTGAGGAGAAGGGCTCTGTTACTTTTCTAACCAGTTTATGATTTTTACCTGGCTGATCATAAAAGGTGGCAATGAACCTGGCAATAAATCTTCTAGACTTTCATGGCAGGATCCATATCTACAGACAAGAGTATCTCAGACTCTTTTGACACGACCGGCGAGAAACCACCCACAGATCATTTCAAAGCAGCTTCACATTAATAAACAGAAAATTAACAGTTAATGTGGTGAAATGAATCAACAGTTTTAAGCAGCTCTACAGCAGACAATAGTGTCATTATTCAGCTCAAGCTTTATTTATTAATTTTCAGTTCAGAACACTTATAGATCAGAATCTGTAAGTATAAGTTCTGCTGGACGTTTGAAACGGTGGCTTTGTTTGAGACTCTGAGCTAAAAGCACATCGTTTAGCGCGGAGACGGTTAAAGAGGTTAGTGCGAGGGATTAGAATTGTATAACATCTATCTAATATTAAAGAGACAGCTGCGGTGCAGGAGTTAATCCCGTGCTACGGGGCAGGAGTGATGATGATTCCTCTCTGGAGGCCGTGGGGAGATCCAGGCTGGATTTATGGCTCTGAGGGTGTATCGTGCCGGGCCTGCCTGGACTGATCAACAAACACCCCCCACCCCTCCCAAACTCACTGTGGCAGGTGTTTTCAGTAAACGGCTGCGGGTCCAGGCACAGAGCCCACTGTACGCAACGAGAGCCAGGTGTCAACACCTCCCTCTCTACTTGATTATTTTACATCATTTACAATATTGCCAAAACCATGCTGATTAAATATTCCGGGAACTGAATATATCTGTATCTATATATATCTATATGTACTCTATCTTTCTATATAATTAATAAACATTCAAAAATAATCTTTCTCTGTGATTATTTGACATTTTACAATATCGTCAAAATATCAGTGCAGAATAAATAAGAATAAAAATAGTAATAATACTATACAATAATGACTGCATAATAAAATGAGAAAAAAAAATATATATAAATAAACAAAAGGTATCATTTTATTTAATTAAACAAAAATGCTTAATGGCAAATGCCCTTGTTGATAATATGTTGTTTGTGGATATTGTTTTAATAACTTGAAAAACTACTGTTGTGGTAAACTATTTTGATTTAAAGATGGCATCATCTAACTGGCTAAAATAGTACAAAATTTAATTGTGCTGAATTTTCAAGAATGATTTAAATTGGATTTAAACTAACCCTAACCTTAATCCTAACCCTAACCATAAACCTTTTTTTTTTTAATTAATGTTTACTGGAAGCCAAGACCTTAACCATAATGGTAATTTTTATTTAAAGGAATAAAATGTTTAAAGGGTTTAAAGTGATTTATGCAAATACAGAAAAACAGTAAAATAGCTAGAATTTATAAGTATAGTACTTTTTAAGTAATCCATTTGAACAATTTGTATAAAATTCACGCACACACACACACACACACACACACACACACACACACACACACACATATACAGTATATACAGTGCCTTGTGGAAATATTCACACCCCTTGGCATATAACTGCTTTAAATGACTTTTTCCCACATCAATCTACACTCCATAAAGAATACTGACGAAGCAAAAAAAACAACAACAACAGGTTTGTGACAATTTTGCAAATTTATTACGAATAAAACACTGAAATGTGCACATTGCATAAGTATTCATACCCTTAACTCAGTACTTAGCTGAAGCACCTTTACAGCCTCAAGTCTTTTTTGTTTAATGCGACAAGCTTTGCACATCTGCGTTTGGCAATTATCTGCTATTCTTCACCTCGCCTCGGCCGAACAGACACTTTCAGGTTTCTCAGTGTCTGGTTGCGTTCAATTCAAGGTCTGAAGAGTTGTTTATAAGCCACTCTTGCAGTGTGCTTAGGGTCATTGTCCTGTTGGAAGGTGAACTTTCTGAATACTTTTGCATAACACTGTATATATACACATACACTCTTACTGATATGGATCACTTTTTCATAGCTTATATTTTCAATTCAAAATGGCATAATCTGACTAAAAAAATGAAGACATTACTGTTGGTTGTTTAACATTTCTCCTGTAAAACAGTTGTCAGATATTTAATGTTAACGTACGTATATTGTACCTTACGCTCTTTCACTATTAAAATGGAAGCATTGCTATGTAAATCACGCTCAGATCACTGAAGCAGACCAGCCTAAAAATGTATCTTTTAACCTTTTGTCATCCTAAAAACAAACAGAGAGCGTAATAGAGTGCTCAGAGCGGCATCAAGAATATCAAATATTAAGGGCCGACAATTTGGCCATATCTGATTACTGCAGGCGACTCGCCCCTCTCAATGTCAATGGGAGTTATGGCCCCGCTGGAAGCTATAAATATATATCTCTGACTCATATAAAAATATGTTGCTGAAAATTTTTAATGGTAGGTCCAGTAAAAATACAAGCACTGACTCAGCCAGGCCTTACTGTTGAGCTCTGAGAATAAAGCAGTGTCTCTCCGGCTGAAGTGGCAGGTGAATTAATTGGTGCTGATGGTGTGATAAGAGTGTGTTTGGGAGCGAGGCGTGAACTAAGTCTAGTAACGATTACTCCGTGTGTAGTACTGGGGGTGGAGGTGGTTAATGCTCGTGGATGGAGGCGAGGTTGAGTCGGGATTTGGGAATGGGGGGGTGAGGGGTGTAGGATAGCATCTGATTAATAGCTGGGAATGCTTTGAAGTGACACCCAAGCGCAGCGGCACACTGGGTAATGGTGCTAGTGCGTTTCACTTCTTAGTCTTTATTAGGCTGCATTCTTTCGCCGCCGTCTCTTTCCTCCGCAGGCGTCATTACTGTATAGTAATAATGGCGCTTTTATTCTTTCATCTTTTCACACGTTGCTGCCATTTTTCTCTGTCAAGCTCTGTAAAGCGGACGATTGTCTCCCATTTTCTGGCTCTCAGTTAGAAGGACGATGTCAAAAGAGGAAAATGGGTGTAAAGCAAACAGCTAACTCTACACTTGGGTTATGTTTGGAATAGCATTGTAACATGCTAACGTTAATATTGCTATGGTGTGTACAGTATGTAAATGTTCTGTATGGAGCAGATGCATGACATTTGCCAAAATGTACAACCAGGCACACTGCTTGAGAACTGTAACACATAATGCAGAGTGAATTCATATCAGACAAGAACTGTTACGTCTCTTTCTCGAATCATTATTTTTTCACACTACTACATGCATGAATCGTTCTGTAGAATAAAATAATTTACTGAATAATATAAAAGGTAACACTTTATTTTAAGAACCAATTTTCACGATTAACTATTTCCTTATGAGCATTACTAGCATATTGGCTGTTTATTAGTACTTATAAAGCACATATTAATGTCTTATTCTGCTTGAGCACTACCTTACTAACTATTAATAAGCAGTAATTAAGTAGTAAAGCAAAAGTCATACTTTCTTAGTTAATAGGGAGAATTGAACCTTAAAATAAACTAAAACCAAATCAAATAAATGGCCATTTTCTAACTTTTAAACTGCCGTTTTCTTTTTTTTCTAACTTCAGAAAGTTAAGAATATTTTGTATTTCAAAAAAAAAAAAAAAAAAAAAAAGGCACGAACAACTCAAATTCTTGATTAATAACATCCATTTTGTCATAATTGTAACATTTGTCATTAAATGTTATAATTCCAAAACCCAAAAAGTATTATGTTTTTATTGGGTTGAATCAAATGCGTTGTAATTTAGCATTACTAGAGCTGGGCAATGATTAATCGCAATTAATTGCATCCAAAATAAATATTTTTTGGTTATATAATATATATGTGTGTGTACTGTGTATATTTATTATGTATATATAAAGACACACAAATACAGTATATATATATATATATACATACATACATACATATATACAGTATATTCAATATTTACAATATTTATACTATTTATAATATATATATAAACACACACAAATAAAATATATATATATATATATATATACATACATACATACATATATACAGTATATTCAATATTTACAATATTTACACTATTTATAATATATATAAATATATTTAATATATAAACATAGCATTACAACAATAGGCAGGTGTACACAGTACACACAAATATACTATGTACACAAAAACTTTTATTTTGGATGTGATTAATCACAATTAATAGTTGCCTAGCACTAATTACAACATAACACTGCATATTATATATATTACTACTACTAGGGATGTGCACCAATACTCTGAAGTTAACCAATGATGTATATACAATACATATGACGTGACTTTTTGTTATATTCAATATGTAGAAACAACTCTACAAGTGCATGTCAAATAGACTTTGGTAACACTTTAGAATAGGGAACACTAATTCACTATTAACTATGACTTTTCCCTCAATAAATTCCTGATTTGCTGCTTATTAATATATGTTAGTAAGGTAGTTGTTAAGTTTAGGTATTGGGTAGGATTAGGGATGTAGAATAAGGTCATGTAGAATAAGGCATTAATATGTGCTTAATTTGTACTAATAAATGACTAATATTCTAGTAATATGCATGCTAATGAGCAGCTAGTTAAGAGACCCTAAAATAAAGTGTTACCGAGACTTTTAACTTCAAGAACTCTAAGAACTTTTTTTCCCAGAAAGCTTTCTATGAATCCATTCACTGAGTTTAAAGACTAAGTAAAGAGTTCCTCAGTAAAAAAAAAAAAAATCCTTGAATAAAAGGCTAAATTATTGTGTGCCATGTTTGCAACATTTATCATTGCATACTGCATGCTGTTTCACTCCCTGTTTTAAAATAGCAGTCAGTATACAGTGTTTACTGTGTGGTATTCAGTAAGTAGTCAGTTTGCATTCCTCTCCAAACATAAGCTTGGCTTTGGGAGGGACAGACACTTGCTTTTGGTCTGCTTGTGTTTGTGTGTTGCTTGGCTGTGAGTTGCGAGTTATGTATTAGTCGCAGGACAGCGTGCTGTTTCCTGCGAGATGGCGATAATTGCAGAGAGGTCAGGCTATGATTACAGGCTGCCTGATGCTCTGATGTGTCTTCCTCTTTCTCTGGCGGTGTGTCAGTAGCTGCTCAAGTGGCTGAGAGCCTCTGGCCATTCCTTTGTAAAGATG
This sequence comes from Poropuntius huangchuchieni, assembly GCA_004124795.1. NCBI lineage: Eukaryota > Metazoa > Chordata > Actinopteri > Cypriniformes > Cyprinidae > Poropuntius > Poropuntius huangchuchieni. The sequence continues at coordinate 3,988 of SCHK01139553.1, read as the reverse complement.
GGTGTGTGTGTGTGTGTGTGTGTATCTGTTTGCCTGTGTGTGTAGTGTTTTGTTCTTTTACCGGCTGTTTCATCTCCTTACTTTTCAGCTTGTTGTTGCGCTTAGTCTCACGTAGCCAGACCTTTGACTGAATGGTAAAAGGTTTGGTCCTTATTGCAGCTTATTCTGGCAAAGAACCACCCATTTAGACAGAAAGATCCAAGTGACTGACATGGAAAATGAGCGATCAGTCACAGTTGGTTTTGTTTTTATTTGCCGTTTAGGGGTGGATTAATTTGTGGTAGATTATTGCACAATAAAATGCATTTTAATAATGATGTGGCATTTTACGCAAACTATTTAGAAGACACTGAAATACTGAAAATAAGAACAGACAACTTCATAGTAGAGAAGAGGGTTCTGAATATATAGTGTTAACTAGTTCTCATTGTATCAACCTAGTTTTCAAGTTTGCCTATTAAGAAAGTAAATTTTTTTCCTTAAAATTAAGACACACAAAAACTTAAGGAGATATATATTTACTATAGTTTAGTATAGTTTTTATAATTTATATATATATATACACACACACACACAGCTTTTACTATTAAGTTTGACCTGTTTTGTAAAGATTATTGGTTATACTTTTCCACAGAAAATACCTTATTCTTTCATCTTTCAATAACAGTGTAGTACTTTTATTTCAATTTAGTATAGTTTTTCTAAATACATACCGTTTTTTCTCCCCTAAAATACAAAATAAGTGCAGAGTCTTCATATTCTGTCTGGGTGAGTTTATCAGCTGAGACACGCTGCTGATGATACGGTTCAGCTTGTGAAACTTTATGATATTCCATCAAATTTAGTGATCAGTAGTTACACAGTGTACTTGGTCCTTGCAGAAAATGCTTGTCTCTACATTTATAGGAAGGCTGTAACTATACTGTGAATTAGGACCTAACCAGTAAAGCGTAGTAAAATCAGTGTATTACCTGCAATCATTGGCTTTACGGAGAGATCACAGGCAGTTGCACAGGATCTTGTCCTGGGCCTTTTACGGAGGTCATTACACAGCCACGTTCCAATCCAAATGAATGTTATCAAGGCCACTTACATGCACTTTAAAACAATAATTTTAGCTGAATTGACACAAAAGGCAGCATCCTGACTGATGGAAACATTTAACCTTATAAGTGACTGAGGCTGCATTCACACTACAGGTCTTGATTTGATTTCAATTCTGATTTGTTGACCAAACCTTTTTTTTTTGTTGTTGTTGATGACCAGCTTACATTGTCTTTTAAAAGTGACCCATATCTGAAATCTGCATTTACATTTTACACTTGGTGAAACAACCCAATATTGATTTACTGACCCCTAAACAGGGTTGCCAGGTCTGCAAAATAAAACCAACCTGATTGACTCCTCGCAGGGAGCTTGACTTACAGGTGATCTGACCAATCATAAAGCCGAATCCGTCATTTTGTCCGACAAACAATTCAGACAGAAGAGTAGATAAACTTTAGTAGACTTAAACTTGAAAAATAATGTGTATTGACGTCTTTCCGTGGTCAAAATGAAATATGTTCTGATGTTCATTCATGTTTATTTTATGATTTAGGTAAATATGAAAAGACGATCTGTTAATGCGTTCATTATTGAGTTTCCTAAAAATGACAAAATTTAAAAGCTAAGACTCTCTTTTATACCAGAAGCAACCTGCTCTGTCTTGTCTGCCAGTGCATTGTCGGTGCACTTCGCAATGTATTTTTCATTACGTGATAACATGGCTTGTCAGACATAGCAACAGTAACTAAGGAGGGTGGGTTTTTGTAAAGGGGCAATTGCTAATCAAAACTAGCCCAAAACTAGTTTCCCCTCCATTGAAGTCACATTCTGGAAGGTTGCTTTAACCTGTGGATTAAAAAATAATGTTCCACAAGAAAACCGTGGACCTGGCAACACTACAGAAAAGCATCCACCTGAGTTGACGTCAGTCAGCACTGTCATTTTTTCAGTGACGTATCACTCGCATTGACAGGGGAATATCCCATCTGTCTGTTTACATGGCAGATGCAAATGCAAATATCTGACTTATTTTCACATTTGAAAAATCTGATCTGAGAATATCAGAATCCATGTGCTTTTTTTTCCTGCTAACATGTTCGCGGGTGATATCCGATCTGTGCCACATTGGAGGAAAAATCGGAATTGGGTAACTTGAAGCATGTAATGTAAGTGCGGCCTGATTTCGATCACTTTAGATATGCAGCAGCTCCATTGCACCACACAAACAGTACACAACTTTTGTTAATGTTAATGTGTTGCATTTAACAAGCACACAGATATTAGATAAAATACCTTTTTGTAATTAAATACATTTATTTAGCCAACATTGCTCTCAACAGCATGACCATTTTTATTGAGCCTGTCACAGTGCATCCTGGAATTGCCTGCCTTATTCGATAAATACGGTGAAACAAATTTTCTGTGAGAAGCAAGCCATGAGCGACCGCCACTGTGTCCTTGAGCGAGACACTTAACCCCAGGTTACACCAGGGCCTCTGTTGCTGCAGTGAGTTCACAGCACTGCTCTATGGCAACATGGTGTGATTATTGTGGAAAAAATTCCATCAGTCTTGGTCAAGTGGTTAAACATCAAGAAAAAATGCCACATGGCAGATCTGAAGCTTCATCTCCCCAAGAGCATCACGGCTTAACATAGGTCAAAGTCAACAAAGCAATGTTGGCCTGACTCCTAACACACAAAATTGCCAAAACATACAAATTCGTATGGAACAGAAAGTTTTAGTTTTATTAAACTAGTTTTGGGCTAGTTTTGGGTAGCAATTGGGGGGGTTTTGTTGCAAAAACCTGGCAACCCTGTGCTAGCCGCTTAGGCCTTTTGTCTTACAGAGTCAAATGTTTATAAGTCTTAGGCTGTGGTCACCTGACAGGTTTGGTGCTGTTGTAGAAGTGTAGAATGTTTCAGCAGATACTGACAGTCACATTGACAGGTGGGATGTGTTTGGAAAGCGGGAGCTTACTGGCATGCAAGTGTGTCCATATATATATACCCACACACACACACACACACAGATCTCAGGCAGTGTTCTTCAGCGAGACACACTTATACTGCCACTGAACAGATGGCCTCCTAATGAACACTCGTATGAAGTCCTTCAATTCTTTATCATCAGTTTACCACATGGCCGCAGTTACTTTCATTTATATTCTGCCTTTTAGTTGAGTCGTGTCTCTATAGGCGGACTGTTAAAGTAATGAACTGGATACTGCATTCAATTGCATTAAAAATCAGGCCTGGGATAGATTGGACCCTGAGCTGTACTTCTTGTGTTTATGTCTAAGATGCAGATGTAAATGTTTAGATGTTTAGTTAACTTTTATTTATTTATTGCAGTAATAACCATGTACTAATGACCATTTTGTAAAATCCATTAAAAGCCCTTCATCTCATTATTTTTCTTTTATTGGGAACTTGATTGATGCAAACTAAACGATAAGATAAAAATGAATGACCGTGAATTTAACGGTAAAAGACTGTAATAATGCTAAAGTAAAAACCTGTTAAATGGTTAATGGTAAAATCCCCGACTATATACGGTGAAAAACTGTATTGGACATTACATATAATTGTACGGTAGTATTCTGTTTTTGGAAGGGAAAAAGGCAGCATAATTTACAGTGAATAACCGTAAATTGACATTCCCAGAATTCCCTGCATTACATTTCAAATTTGATGTTGTTTTTGTTGAAATAACTATGTTTCG
>SCHK01139484.1:3205-14227 GCA_004124795.1 Poropuntius huangchuchieni | reverse complement strand
TTTTTTTTTTTTTAATACATAAAACATTAAGAATCTACTTGGCAAAAGCTGTTTGGTTTAAATAAGGCTACACTTCTTTAATACACACTACTATTGAATAGTTTAAGGTCAGTAATATTTTTTTAAGAAATAATTTTGATTCAGCAAGAACAACAAGATTTATAAAGTTATCCAGTGTAGGATTTCCATTTCAAATAAATGCTGTTCTTTTGAATTTTCTATTCATTAGAGAATCCTGAAATAATTTTTAATCATGATTTCCACAAAAATATGAACCAGTATAATTGTGTTCAACATTGATAATAATAATAATAATAAGAAATCAAAGCAGCATTCAGAATTATTTCTAAAGGATCATGTGACATTGAAGACTGGAATAATGGTTGCTTAAAATCAGCTTTGCCGTCACAGGAATTAATTACATTTTAAAATATATTACAATAGAAAACAATCATATTAAATTATAAGAGCATAAGAAACTTCCTTAAATGATAAAAAAAAAAAAATTCTCAACCCCAGACTTTTTTTAAATGGTAGTGTATACATACACTGAATATATTATTATTTAAAATATAGAAAAACAGTGTTAAAAAATAAGCAGTAGATGTGTCCAAACATTTGACTGGTAGTGAATGAGCATGAAACAGTGAACATACCGTTTGCTATTTAGTGTGGAGGTCATGAGACCAAATCAAGAGTGTTTGCCTGCTCCAAAAGAGCCAGTTAAGTGTCACATAACAAAGCCTGCTGTCATGACCTACAGAAAAAAAGGAAGTCATTCATGCTCCCATCGTTCCTTACATTCCCAGAGTGTCAAAGACATGACACAAACCTGACAGAGGACAGAGTACATTCAAACAGTTTCTGCATTAACTTCATTTGATAAATCATGACAGCACTGTACTAAAACCACTGACAAACTCATATCTAGCACTTTCTAAAAATGACCACAAAATTCTTTTAAAAGAGTAACAGTAAACATGCTGGACATCAGCCATCACACACTACAGTTGAGTCATAGTTGAGAACGCTTGTAAAAATATTCCTTAAAACACAACACACTACATAAAGTGCTTCTGCTTGGCAGCTATTCAAAGGCACCTCAAAAGTTTATTAACAGAAGAGTTTAGCATTCCATAGTGGGATAATATAAGCTCATATTTAGGTGTACAACCAACTATATTCACACCAACACGCTACAAGCATTCTTCTTAAAAGGACAAATACTGTCCTTTCATTAGCTTGGGGAACATGATTAAACTAAATTTAGGAGTGTTTGTTTTTAGCTACATGAAAACATTCATCTTGGCATGTCTCTACCGAATAATTAAACCATTAACACATTCAAGGCACTGAACATATATCTGATATCTTTAAGCTGGCATTGCACACCTAAAACATCACATACAACGAATAATCAAGAGAGCACCACATCTAAATGTGTCTGGACACCTGATCCAGATGAAAGCTGGCTGACCTAATAAAATGAAGGGTGTATCAAAAGGCTAAAAAGACTGAAGACAAGTTGTCTGGCCATAATTAGGTTGCTTAATGCAAGTCCAGACTAAATAAAAAGTATGCTGGAGATATGAACATATTTGTGCTTGCCTGCACTGCTTAAAATCTTAAAAACATGCTGCTTGGGCAAAACAGCCCATTTGACCTTAACTCACCGACTGAACAAGTAACGAAAAAGTCTGTAAGATCAAGTTTTGAACCTATTGAAATGTGTATTTTTATTCACATTAATTTCAGTACAGTACTTGATGTAGGCAAACTCCTAAATCTTCTCTGCAAATGAATCGTCCAACTTAAAAATCTGACAACTAAAACACTTTCACTTGAAATCAACAGATTGGCCAGCTCTCTTCCTAACCCATATAATGCACACACATAATCCATTTCTTTATTTTATTAAAACCCAAATTATTTTTTCCTAAGAGCATGACAGCAGGCTGACAGCTTCGATTGTATACTTACGTAATCATTATGCAAATCTTAAGAATTATGGCCAACATCTCCTTTTAACATCCTTTTGGTTTATGAATCCACATGTAGTGGACTAAAGCTAAATTAATAAACATCTATTTTATACATATATATATATCTTTCTCTATAATTAGCATTAAATGAATCTCATCAAAGTGAGCTTTAAATCAGACTAGTGTTTTTGACTTTAGCTCTGCATGGCTGTCAAACAAGCTTCATACAAAGTTAGAATTTCTTTTGACCTGAGCGATATTTGCTATCGTTTACATGCACGTCTGCATGTAGGAAAGTGAAATGAGAAAGCGAAGGAAAAGAAAGGAGGGATAGAGGGAGATGGGTAGACGAGTGCAGTTGGCTCTGCTCTCTGTGCCAGTCTTTAGTGTGGGCCAGTGCGTTCCCCTACCCTGTGTGTGTTTGTGTGTGCAGGGTTGGCACAAACGCACTGGTGTCTATGTGTAAGACAGGTGCGAACCGTTGGATATCTGAGATGTGATGCTGGTGCTCCTACTCATGCCCTGCTCAGTGCGCCCCGATGAGGTGGTCCTCCTAAGTGCCTGAGGGCTGTTCCGCATCCCCACGCTGCTTTTTGGCATGGCCCCTTGGGGGCCTGCGGGGGAGTGGCCCCACGGAGGAAGCCCACCTCCTGGGATGGCTTGGCCCCAGGCCTGCTGGGCCTGTGCTCCTCCCTGACTGGAGTGGTAGTGGTGGCCGGCCCCTGAACCAGAGCTGCTGCCCCACTGTGTCCCCTGAGAGCCATCTGAGTGATGCTGATGGGGGATCCAACTGGCGGGGGCCCCTGGGAAGCTGTGGCTGAGGCCCTCAGGAGAGATGTTAGCCAACACCATGTTGCTAAAGCCCAAGCGCATACTCTCTGAGTCGAAGGCCTCGATTTCTCGGGCCTGACGCTCCAGAAGGCTACGGATCCGCTCTGTGCGCTCGTTCTGCAAGGTTAACATCTCCTCTTCGATCTGACACAACAAAGGACAGTTAGTCAAGTTTAATTATTAAATTAAAAAAAAAAAAAGTTTAATTATTAATACAGTTTTAAAAAAAGTTTGAATTACAGTGGCCCCAAAAAGCATTTGGGCACTTAAGACATGATAAAATATGAATGGCATTGCATAAATATAAAAAAAATGATCTTTTATTTAGGCAACTTCTATTATTTATTTATTTTTTTAAATTATGTTTTTATTCTACTCCGCTAATTTGACATATTTTACAAGAGCATAAAAGAACAAAACTGATTATTGATTATTAAGTAATTTATACATTAAAAAAATAAATCAGTAAATAAAAACAAAGGTGAAAGCCATTTTGTGTTTAAATCACTCTGTAGGACCTTAGTCTCCAGTAGGGCTCTCCGGAGAGACACTCTCTGCTCCAGCTCCTTCCTCTCTCGCTCCTGCTGAGCATCTGTCTGCATCTTGATCTTACTCTGATATGCATTCAACAACTCCAACTCTTGCTGCAGCTGCATCCGCAGAACCTGACACTCTGCCTCCTGCGCCTCGTCTAGACGCAACTGAGAGAGATCATCTACATTAGTTGATCGGAGATTGATGGTGAAACAGTTTTAGCGTATTGTTCTCAGTCTGGTACTCACAGCCTGTGTGGAGAGCATGTTGTTGATGGTGTGGTCATACTGTTCGGCGAGGATAGCTAGTTTTCTTGTTTGCTCTTCCTTCAGTCTCTTCAGCATGGTCTTGTGTTCGGGTTTTGGTATGCTCTCCAGCAGCTGGTTTCGCAGGGCTTTGTACTGCCGGGTCTGGGTCTTACATGCATCCTGGAATTGTTTCTTGATCTGGAGCTCTTTGGACTGTCAGAGACAAAATAAACACCAGTAAACTAAAAAAGTTAGGAAAAATGAAGCAATTAAGGATGTGCAAAACTACATATGCTCAAAATCAATTAGTTGGTCAGTCAAAAGAAAGTGATGGGCTGATTTCAGATTGACCTGACGCTAACATACACATTTCCTTAAGGAAAATTCAAATTAGATGCGTTCATGTGTTCAAAAACAGCTGGAACGAGTGCAAAAGAATTCAATTGAATGCAACAATCCTCAATCAACTAGCTATTGTTTGAAAAATAGTTGACTTTTAAGTACAACTAATAATAGGTAGATTCATTAGATAGGTAGAGTCATTAGGTAGATAGCTAGCTTATCAGTCATAAACACACAAATAATAATGTAAGAAATTCTAAAAAGTCAAGTGACATTACCTTGAGGCTCTTGGGCTGCTGTCGGACCTCCATGACGTGTTTGCGTCTGAGCTCCCTCTCCCTGCGCTTGTTGTACTCCAGCTGGTTTGTGAGCTCTGTCTGGTGCTGCAGACGGATCTGCTCTGCACGCATCTTCTGGATGTTGCTCAGGTGTCTGAACTCCAGCTCCTGCATAGACTCATGGTGTCTGAGCAGCATGGCGTGCTCAAGATCCTTCTGCGTCTGACGCTTATTCAGCTCCTGAGAACAGACAAAGGTCAAACTAATTATTTCTGGCTCAGTTTAAAGCCAAAAATGGAAACTAAATTTGGATTTGTGAGTTTGTGTACACGCAAGCTCTCCGTCTGCTGACCTCTCTCATTATATCTTGCTCCACGTTGTGACGTGCAATGAGAATTCGCCGTTTGAACCTACGGCACTCAAGCTCCAAATACTGCCGCTGCCGGCGAAGTAGGTTGGCCTCCTCCTCTGCCTGGAAGTGCTGGAAGTTCTCCTTCTGCTTGGACAGCCACTCCTGCTTCTCCTTCTTTGGTGTGGACTGGTTCTCATTCAGCTCCTGCAATGAAAAAGTGCAATAAATGGGAATGTGCAATGGAATATAATGAGGATAAGAGTGAAGCTGTCCAGATTGGCTTCCTGACCTCTTTGAGCTGTTCCTTGCGCCGTTTGTACTCGCGTTTCTGAGACTCCAGGAAGCTGTTAAGCTCCTTCTTCTGCTGGCTCTGAATATGCTGCAGGAATTTCTTTTCATCGTTGGTAAAAGTCTTGGCCTGGAAAGCAGAATTGATGCATCATAAACAGACGATTCAGAGTTTTTAATATCTTTTTGACCTTACACATTATCAATTAATGATGTTTATGATTTGGTTTTGTATAATAATGTTACAGTACATCTTTCTCCATGGTGTATTGGTGCTTCTTGATGAGTTTGTCCATCTCGGCAGCAAAGCTGTTCCTCTGGTTCTCCAGTTCTTTGTCTAGCTTGAGTCTGTGCTCGTCCATCTCGCCCTTCAGCTTATTCTCGAGGGCCAGAAGGTGTTTCTGGTGCTGCCTGCGCATTCGTTTGTAGCCAGACATCTGCTCACGCACCTCAGAGTCCTGCTCGTGTTCTTGCATCTGACGCGTCACCTAGGACACACAAAGACAAGATCTATCAAGAAACCAGCTTCTATCCCTCAAGTGTTGTAGAAAACAGTGAACTATTAAATTTGAAGTGATCAGAGAGCAAACAGACTCCCAGACTGTGTTCTTGGGTGGTAATCTGGCTCTCACCAGGGAGGCTGTGCGAATGGTGGCAAAGTGCTCTCGATTCCGGTATTGACGCCGTGGTGTCTGAGCTGGGGGTGACTGAGGCTCTGTGGGCTGTTTCTGAGCCTCGGTTTCTTCCTGGTAGCTCTCTTCCTCCTTCAGACAAATTTAAGTATACATAATAGACACATGAAGCATATTAATACCATAAAAACAGAGCAAGCACGCATGATATGTTCAGTGTGCTTTGGATTTGAAAGACAGTCAATAGTACAGTTCAAGCACATTAGTACTCAACATTGATTACTTAAACTTTGCCTTAACTATCAATTTGTAGTGTTTTTTAGCCTTTGACTAAACCGCAAAAGGTCTGGTCCATGATTAAGGCTGTTAATTCCAGCCAGGAAGACTGTCTGACTGACATGTAAAGCAACCAATCACAGTTTGCTTCATTTTTGCATGAGATTTAGCGGTGGGTAAATCTGCAATACATGATATCAAAATTATAGACCAGTGTGAAAAAGTTTTAAATAATGATGTGAAAGGATTATATGCCCTTTGCATATAACACAAAGCAAGTCACTTTGGTCGAGAATAAATGTATTGTAAATATGTAAATACTTTGTGGACATGCACAAACCGGTTTGACGTGAATCATGGAGCTGTTGGGTATGATGGTTTGGTCTTTCTCCATCAGGTCCACCTCGCTCTTGTTATCGTCAGTGGCGTCTGTGGCGTCAGGCAGGCTGTTAACCGAGCTGCTCTGTGAGCTCGCACTGATGGACATGCTAGGGATGGACTGGTTACTGCCCACACTGTTCACTGTGCCTGTGCGGCCAACACTGTGCTCCACCTCCTACAACACATTAAATGAATGGAAACATCCTTTCAGTAAAAATATCCTGTATGTGTTGAGGCCATGCGTTTCTATAAACTAGGACAAAACACAACTTCCTCCCTTGGCAGGAAGACTGTAAAACACATTTGGCAGGGTACCAAGGGTCGAAGGAGGTCGAGATATGCTATTACAATAACTGACCTCCTCGTCGTCTGGGACCTCTGCCGCAGGGCCATTGTGGGCCTCCTGGAAGAGGATCTTTTTCATTTTGCGGTACTGCAGGTTGTCCAGCTCTCTAACAGCATCTTTGGTGCGCTGGATCAGGTCAATAAGCACCGACTCCGGTCGCTCGCGCTGGACAAATGCATGCTGCACATAGAAATAAAAGGTTATGATGATCAAGATCAAATGCTTCAAAAAACACTGAGTGAAAATTTGTACTTTCAAATATGATCAACTTCAAATGAACAAGTAGATTCACATACTACAGTGCTCAACAGCCATTCAAAAGTATGGATTAAGTAACGTTACATTTTTAAAAAAAGAAATTAACAATTTTATTCAGCAAAGATGAATTAAACTGACCAAAAGTGACAGTAACTGTTCTGACTGTTCGTTTGAACTTTCTATTTGTTAAAGAATCCTAAAACATATATCATGGTTTCCACAAAAAACAACATTTATCATAAAAAGTAATTTCAGGTATTTACAACAAACTAAAAACCAAAAGTTGCACTTTTTAAAAAAGAAAACATAATTTTTTTGTTGTTGTTGTTTTATTATTGTTATATTAGTATGTTTTATACTTTTTATATTAAGCTGAATTACTACCTTAAAAAGGTCAACAAATAAACTTTTTGTTGTTAGGCTTCGCATTACAAACTCCCTTGTGTCACAGATGTGAAAAAACATCAGAAAGCCAGAGCTTTCAGAATAACAGCTAAAGGCATCAAAGTGTGGTGAAGATAGAAAAGATCACATTAAAATAAATGAATTCTTACAGTGTCCCTAAGCATGGCAGAAGAATCTTCAAAAGAGAACTCACTGAACTCCATCCTTCTGTTTGAACAGTGAACTTTCTTTAACTTACTTTCAGCAGTTCTTCAGAGTTGGGTCTGTCGTGGGGCAACTTCTGTAAGCAGGAGTCCACAAAGTTTCTGAAGTAGTCCGTCCTGGGAAAAAAAGAGCAAAAGGATTTCAAACAATACAGCTTTGAGTTGAGAAAGGTTAATGAACATGAGGGAAAAGTCACTCACCATTCACTGGACTGCAGGGTTGGACTTTCATTCTGCGCGATGTGGTATAAGGCACTCATTGCATTCATGTTAAAGAGTGGTGGTTTTCTTTCAGCTGAAGAACAAGAAGACTATCAGAAAAACAGACACCTGAGCAAAGAAATTAAGTCTATATGAATCCCATTTCATCTCACCTAATTCAATAGAGGTTATTCCTAAGGACCAGATGTCAACCTTTCCATCATACTGACCCTCATCCATGGCCAGGATCACTTCTGGGGCCATCCTGAGATAGAGGAAACAGCAAACGGTTTAAGAGAAACAGAAGATTCCAGTGTTATGTAACACAACCATAAACTATCAATAATAAATTTTAGTAGTTGGAAGGCCTAGGCAGACATTTTAAGGCCTTTAAAATCTGATTAACTGCAGAAGTGCTTATGAATAATTAATATATATAGTCTGATAAGGCCTGTGAAGTTTATAACCATTGAAAGTCTTTAAGATAAATGGGCAACTCACCAATAAGGAGTACCCACAAATGAATTAGCAGGAGAGGCGATTGAAGCAGAACCGAAATCTGCCAGCTTCACCTGTCCAGGCTCTGTGAGCAGAATGTTCCCAGCCTTGATATCCCTGCCAAACAACCAGGAAAGGGAAAACTTACAAAACTGAACCACACATTGCCTTGCTTTATATGGCTAGTAATGTCTACATTTATAGGTTTGAGACATTTCATATAGCTACAGACTTAAATATTGACAAGGCATATTAACCTGCAAATACTTGCCATTTTCATCAACTGATTGCACTGGTATTATTCTTTCACAAATTAACAGTTTTGTGAATAGATAATAGACATTTCTGAGTGAACTTGAAGTTTTCTATACTAAATATGATGTAATATATATATTTTTTTTTAAATCAGGTTTGGCACTAAGAAACTCTAAAGCCCAAAGTATACTTGAATTTGTATTGCAGTAATCAGTTGTTCCACAAGGTGGCAACACTGTCCCGGGCTGTTGTTTCACAGTATAAAACGAAACTAAAGAGACGGAACAACAACAACAAAATAGCGCACATCATCAAATAAAGGCTGTGTGTTCGACTGTACGCATACGCTAGCGTACACATACAAAAACGAAGTATACGTTGGGCTTAACTAACTCAAACGCTAAAATGAGAACTCACCTGTGAATCATGTTGTGGGAGTGAAGGTACGCCAACCCCTGCAAAGCACCATGAGTAATCGCTGCTATTTCCATCTCTTGTAGAGGTTTTTTGTGTACTGTGGATAAAAAAAAAAAATTGGTTTGTAGAGGTCTCTCTGAAGATAAACAAACACTTCGATAAATAAATGCTTTTTTGTTTGTAACTGGAGGCCGTATATGGAGTCCACATATCTTTGTGGGAATCAGCACATTAAGCAAGCATCAAAACATCCAAGCTTACCCTCGAGGAGATCTGAGGCAGACCCCAGACAGTACTCCATAACCAGCTAGAGAGACAGAGACACATATCAGCAAGTAGTCTATGCATATAGAAAACAACTACATCAGATTGTTCGTATAAAAAAAGATAGCTGATCTGATAGCTGCTAACTGGGTTGGGTTTCTTACCCATGCTGTGTGCTCTCGCAGGTAGCATCCTTTATACTCTATGCTGTTTGGGTGCTTTATCCTCTGAAGGAATTTCACCTCCTTTATTATATCCTGCCATTTCTGGAAAAAAAAAGATAAGAACAGAAAGCAAACAATTATACAATGAACCAATGCATATGAATTGCATAACTATGCAACGCACTTTCAGATAAACAGTCAATAGAGCCTTTTCTTTCATTTCTGTCTATAAGAATGGCACTTTTATATTGCATATGCATTTGTAGGAGTTTGCTTTTCAGACACACAAATTGTGGGAGGAGTGTGTAAGGTAATTTATTAAGGTTTGCAGTAGACAATTTGCTGGTATTTGTGTCATGATTTAACACCCATATAAGTATGTCTATTGTCTTAAACCATTTTGTGCCTGTGTTGTTAGTAGATTATTTGCACCTGATTATTATCGGCTTTGCTTGTTTGCGAGCTTATGCTTATTTGTGCTGCTTTTGGTAGATTGCATTGGTCATTATGTAAATGTGCTGGCTGTCTCTGTGTTATATAATTTGCGCATTGTCAGTAGATCACTCACAGAACTTTACTCTGCCATCAGTGCTTTAATGAGATTAAATCTGGCCTTAAACCTTTGACACATTTATTGGTGAACAGAAAAGGGCACTATGCATCAGAGCTCCGATTAAATAATGAATCATGGAATACATGCATAGATTAAAGTCTGGAGGGAGACACAATCCGGTGTAATCTCTCTTAACAAGAACAATATGAGAAAATTTGTGTTTATTTTCACCTCATTAGACTGTTTTCCACTATATGACATTTTCTTGATGGCCACCACCTCTGAGGTCCGCACATCCCGTGCCTTTAAAAAGAATACATAAATACATTAATTTAATAGAAGAATGGTTGTGACTTCAGTGTTTAAAAGCCATTTTCTTGGGAGATGCAAAAGTACTTACAAAGTATACAGCGCCGAAGCTGCCATGACCGATCTCTCTCAGGTCTGAGAAGAGTTTTTCGGGGTCTTCTTTAAAAAAGAGATCTGCGATCTCGGGGTCCTTCAGACTCCCCGCGCGAACAGCGTTGGGCATGCTGGGAGGGGGCGGGGCCTGGGCCGCAGCCGCCAGTCACTATCTGGGTCTGCGACACGACAGCCCCCACTGATGGCTCATCTGCAAGACAGTGGCCTCATACGGACCAAAACCTGACAGAGAGAGAGAGAGAAGCATTGCATTAGAACAAAATGGGATTAAATCAGAAAATGTTTTTTGAAAATTGTATTTCTTCCTTTTTTTCCAATGGGGGCTGAAGACATTTTGACTCCATTGTATATGTATACATCAACACTCCTGTGCCATGACTTAACAACAAGGAGGAATCATAAAAGTTCTCAACTCTATGAGAAACTACAGGCTCAAGTTGCTGTTTGCAGCAAAATAACCCAGGCTGATGCACTCGGTTTGCGCATTACAGCAGATGTGGTCAGTGAGTTCCTCTTGTGAGCCTCAGAGAGAGGGAGAGAGGAAGTGTGCAAGAGACAACCAGGAGCTGCAGTCATAACATCAATGGCTCTCCCATTCTTAGAAACACAGAGAGAGAGTCAAACTCCAGAATGACTCCACAGCCCTCTGCTTCCTCATCCAGCCTGCTGCTCTATTTAAAATCATTCTGTTGACTGAATATGTAAAGCCATCCCCAGCACAGCTGACCAAGTCATTCATTTTCACTTTTAGTGTTTCAATGAATCAATACAAAAAACTGATTAAGTCTCCACAAGACATTTTACATCTTATATATTATTATACAATACTATATATTATATATATATATATATATAATGTGACCAAAATTATTAGTATACTAGTAACACTGG